>JAIUCU010000246.1:0-49870 GCA_020226215.1 Sindora glabra
TGGATTGGCAATAAGTTGATACTTTAGCTCAACTTATTTTAAATTTTTCTCAACTCAAAACTTGATTCAATTTCAGCTTACAAGTGGCTTGACATGACTCAATAAGCTTGTAGAATATATATAATAAAATATTTTGTTCACAAAAAAATACTAATAAAGTATATATGTTTTGCAACTTATTAAACATTGAATAAATTTAAAGAATATTAATCGCAACAGACCGTATTATACAATTACTCATATTATAAGAATAGTACTCTGTATAGCGTAAATGTCAATTTGTCTTAAAATATAAAATTTTTATAATTTTATAAACGTATGTTATAAGTGCAACTATACTTAGAAAAACTGAAGTAAAATATTATTACTAAAAATGTATTATATCTTATAACAGAATTTTGTTATATACTTTATTTAAAAATATCATGTGATATAATATATGTTTATACAAATACATTTATTATATCGGGGCTAACTTATAATACAAGTAACCTAAGCTTCTAATAACTCAATCTTAACTCATTTACGTACAATATAAATTATATAATTCAATTTAAGTATCACTTATTTGTCTAAACTTACCTTACATATTGATATTACTTGTTGTTGACCGCAATTCATGTTGTATTTGGCATGTTTAGGAAACTGCCCAGCTAATTCTTTGGTTTCCCATAGTCTTAAATTATGCCAGACATATATTAGAACATCAAATTTTATGGTTATGAATTATTTCACATTTATTAGTGTGTTTTTCTTTTTTCTTTTTTTTGATCCTTTTCTTCTTGCACTCACTTAAAAACAAATGTACGAGTTGGTCACTATCAAAAAAAAAAAGTTGATTGGATGCAGTTGTACGGAGGCGAGTGACCAAAACTGCCCTCGTGACTGGTGTTGGGTGCAGTTTACTAAACTACTCTCAAATTATTATTATTTTTTATTTTTATTTCTCAGGTGTGGTTATGTAACTAACTGCTTCTATATTATTACTCGTTAACGGCTAACACAACCTGTTTCCAACATATTTCCAAAATCCTAAAGTCAATTTCGTGCGTAAACATTTCTCAATTTTCACTTTAGGCCCTCAAATTGCATATTGCTCCGAATTTGGTCATTGTTACGGATGTGTGCCTAAATCAGAACTCCTGAAGATTCTTGGTACAAACTCACAAATCGTTTAGCTAGGTTTTTATTTAGGAATTTGCATTTGAACTCAGTTTTTTCTGCATCTCAACTAATAAAACTCATAAATTGTTTTCCCGTGTTTTCTTCATCAGAATTTAAAGCAAATTGTGTTGTCTCTTTGTGGTTCTATGCTTGCTATTTGTCTGTGTTGCGAATTGCAGATTGAATTTCTTCCAGTTTTGTTGGTCTTAAGGTAAGTTCATCTTCTCCTGTTTCTTTGGTTTTGAATTTGATTTTAGTTAATTTTAGGGATATAGGGATTTGAACAATTTGTGCTTGAGTTAGATACTGGGGATCCTCATCCCTATTTTTAATTAACTTTTTTTTTTATTTTCCTACCCAATTTGTGGGGAAATAATTGAAATGATTTTCTTGTTCAGTTGCATCTTGTTGCTTTCTATATGCAATGTTGGTATGGATAGTGTGCTTAAATGCCCTTTTCTATGATTTAATGTGCTTAAGTTAGATGGTGGGATCCTTATAAATGCTAGAATATAAATTATGGATTCAATTTTTGGTTGTTGGTCTATAATTACTAACAGGCATTGCTCTTAAGAAATGCTAATTTGATTATTAGACCTAAGGCTTATTATATGGTTGAAATAGGTAATCTTTTGTATCTAGAACTTTAGTTAAGCTTCTTGATGAAATAATGAATTAAGTTGTTTGCTATAGTAGCTCTTCTTCATATGCCTTTTCTTTAACTTAATTACATAATTAATCTTAATTAACCCATTTGTTTTTCCTTTATTCTAAAGATTAATAGCTTTGGAAGCAATCACTAGCTAATATACTAATTGTTTAATAATTACTGGTTAAGGTATGAATTAAATGTTATATTAAAATAATTTTCATATATATGGATTAGCATTAATTAGTTATTGAAATATTTATTTTAAGTAATTAATTTTTTGATATTAAGCCTAGAATAGATTGGGCTCTAGTTTAGTGTGTGTGTTCATGATAGGTTGGATCATACATAAGCTCATATAGGTAGAGGCTCCAACCTGCTCATATGGGTAGAGGCTCCAACTTGCAATCTATTAGTAGTTGGTGATTTCCTATTACAAGTTTGATCATATAGAGAGAAGGAATTAAAATATAGTATAAAAAAGGTTATTGCTTTTGTAGAAAAATAACCTAGATCTCTTTTTCTCTTCTTTCTCTCTGAATAACCTAAGGAGTAAAGTAAGTTACAAACTCTACTCACCAATCATCTAGATTAATCATGGCTTTATCAGAGTATGTATCATGTATGCTCATAATATATTATGATTAATTAATATATATATTACTTTTATATTTATTAATCATACTATTAATAGATGATATCAAAGCAATGTTGATAGTGTGTTAATGTTAATTTTCTGATTATGAGCAATTTAATTAATCTTGACAAAATTCGTTAAAAAAAATTCCTAATTTTCATTTTTGTACATGGAACCCTTGTAATTGGGGATTTTTTTATTATGAGACAATTTGAATCAATTTTCTTTCAATTGGATCATGAATTCTATTTGTATGGATATGTAGAATATTACACTGTCACCTGATTATATTTTAATTTTGTGTTGATTGTGAACTAAAGGCATAAAAGTTTTGAATTTTTTAGAAATTTTGTAAGCTTTTATTTGCACATTTTTTAAATCCTTTTCTTCGGATTAATGCATGGATTAGTATTGAAAATTGAAGCAGATGGACTTTCTCACATCAAAACGACATAAAACACATTTTTGGAGCTTGAAAAACCCAGCTATGGCTGAAAACAGCCATGACCGAACCTTGTTGGAGCAAGGTTAAAGATAACCAGCTCCAACAGGTTCCACACATGTATGTGGCACATATGCCAGGCTTTTGGGCTCGCTCTTTGGCCCAGCACCTTTAGATTTTAATTTTTTTACTTATTTATTATTTTTTCTAAATTTTTTTATGGCCAATAAATATTTATTTTAAATTTCATAAGATTTATACTATACAAAAATGCAATTTATTTATTAAGTTTTAGCCTATAAAAATTTATGAATATTCTTCATAATATTTTTGAATTTGATGATGAGTCATTCTCTTCAGTTATAAGTTTAACTATATTTAATAAATTGTTAAATCCTTAATTATGTAATTTTATACATGTATAGGTATCTGAATTATTTAATTCTCATCCGTGAATGATTAGGATTAGACTAAGGCTATTTTACATGAATATGTTATCCTTTTGGGAGGTCTAGGAGCATATTGCATTAATAATGGATACACCCTATTGATGTGATATTGTTAATGTAATTTTTAGGGTTTGGACTTTTTTAGATAGACATATAGCATTTTTAATGTTTCAATATTTCTTGTACCCTATCAATATGACTATATTGATTACTTCCTTATATAAACTCTTATACAAGCCAAATCATGTGATATATGTAATTCTATTGATGCCACTTAGTCATATAGTTGCTTGATTGATTTTTTAATTTAATTGGGCATTTTGTGTAGTAATTATGTTGTGCACACATAATTAATATTTTCCAATTTTGTAGCATCAGTCTCTGTCTTTCAGCAACTTTTTATGATGAGGACTCTTAATGGAACAAGCTATGATGAATGGATAAAGTCTTTGAATATGTGCCTAACAATTTCTAAGGAAGATTTGGCTCTTAAAGAACCTAAGATAGTTAATCTCTTATTTGAGTCTAATGCTGCAGATAAGACTTATCATAGGCAGTGGTATAAGTTAAACCAAATCTATTTGGTAGTAATCAAGGTCACTATTGAGAAGGAATTAGAGAGAGTACCCTAGACAAGGACATTATTGTAGAATACATGAAAGCGGTTGGAGAGAAATTCAGGAAATTTGACAAGACTTAAAAAGTCTATTACCTTTCCTTGCTTAATAACACTCACTATGACGGAGCCTCAAGTGTTAGAAAGTACATCATAAAGATGATTCACTATTATAATAAGCTAAGATCATACGGCATTGATCTAAGAGAGAGTACTTTGGTATACAAAGTCCTTCAACCATTAACATTTGAATATAGCTACCTGAGAACTTCTTACAATTCATAAGAGGCAAAGTGATCAATAGACCAGATGATCTCTATAGTAACTCAGGAAAAAGAGACCATCGAGAGTAACTCACTTGTCTTGGGGCTCCAATAGTGAGCCAAGTGATAATGATAAGAAAGGAAAGAAACCAAAGACACAAATATTTAGAAAGCCTAGGTTAAAAAAGAATAGTGAAAAGGGTAAGGGACCATATAAGAAATTTAAAGGCAAGTGCAATTATTGTAAGATTCTTGGTCATTAGATGTTTGATTGCTATAAGTTAAAGAATAAGCGTAATAAGGAAGGTACATATTCTATTATTACCCCTCTAGCTCTAATGTATTTTGAATCCAATAGTCTTGAAGCATCTTCCAATTTTTGGTGGTTGGATTCTAGTGTAATTGTTCATGTTGTAAATTCTTTATAGGGGCTTAAAAACTAGCGGATCCTAAGTAAGAGAGACAAGATTATGTTGGGAGTAGTAGTGAGTAAGGTTGAAGTTGAATGCATAGGATTAGTTTCTTTATGTTTAACTTTTGGATATATTTTGGATTTGAATAATGTCACTTATGTACCTTATATAAGAAGGAATTTGATTTCTAGTTCTATTTTAGATAATTGTGGTTATTTCTTTTAGCAAGAAAATGGAAAGATTGAAATTTGTTATGATTCTGCTATTATTGGTATTGCCACTTTACATAATGGTTTATATTACTTGAATTTGAATCATTGTCCCATTGCATCTTCTAATGTGATTGTCAATACTATAATTGGGCATAAATGTTCTAGAATTAATGACTCTTCCATTTTGTGGCATCGATACTTAGGCCGTATTTCTAGAGAAAAACTAGAAAGATTGATCAAGTAAGGTGTATTTTTAGATTTAGATTTTTCAGATTTTAAAACTTGCATTGATTGTATTAAAGGAAATTTCCTACTAGAACTAGAAACAAAAGGGCACGTAGGTCTGAAAACATTTTAGACCTAATACATACTGACATATGTGGGCTAATTACACTAATAGCTATTGGTGGTTTTAAATACTTCATTACATTTATAGATGACCATTCTAGAAAGGGTTAGATTAACCTTATACATGAAAAATAAGAATCTCTAGAAGCCTTCAAGAACTTTAAGATAGTAGTTAAGTTAAGGACTGGCAAAGCCATAAAGTGTGTTAAATTAGATATGGGTGGAGAGTATTATGGAAAATATATTGAGGCGGGTAAACATCCTGGTCCATTTGTTCTATTTCTAAAAGAACATGATATTAAGGCTTAGTATACAATGCCTAGTACCCCACAACAAACTGAGGTTGGAGAGAGGCATAATCGTACTTTAATGGACATTGTCAAAAGCATGATTAGCTAGTCCTCATTGCCAAAATTCTTATAGGGTAAAACCTTAAAGACTGTGGTGTATATCTTGAATCAAGTACCTAGTAAGTCAATGCCAAAGACTCCATATGAACTTTTTTCTAGAAAGAATCCCAGTTTGAAACATTTTCGAGTATAGGATTGTAAGGTAGAAGTGAATCCATATAATCCCTCATTAAAAAATTAGACTCTAGAATAATCAGTGGCTTCTTCATTAGGTATTGTACTAGATCTAGAGATTGCAAATTTTATTGTCATACTCATACTATCAAGATTATCGAGTTTGATCGGGTATTCTATTTTAAAGATGACTTGGATAGTGGGAGTTCAGTACCTAGGGCTATCAATCTAAATGATGAAACCACTATTTTGCCCATGCTTGTTCTGATACCTTTAGCCATTGGAGGTGACAATGTTGGAAATCCGAATGAGATAAATAAAGAACCTTATGTTAAAAAGCTTGATCAACTAACCATTGAATTAAGATGATCTTAAAGGGTCCACAAGCCTGCAATACCAAATGACTATATCGTGTACTTGCAAAAATTTGAATTAAACAATATTAATAGGATAGATCCTATATCCTTTTAGCAAGCAATATCAAGTTCTTATTCTTCTAAGTGGAAAGAGGCTATGAATGATGAAATTTCCTTCATGTATCATAATCATATATGGGAGCTTGTTAAGTTACCAGATGGATATAAACTAGTTAGTTACAAATAGATTTTCAAAACCAAATAGGGCACCATTGGTGAAACTGAAAGGTATAAAGCTAGACTTATAGCTAAAGGCTATAATTAAAAGAAAGGCATTGATTATACAGAGACCTTCTCTCTCCTGTCTACTAAGGATGCTTTCAAAGTTATCATGACTTTTGTTGCGTAGTTTAACCTTGAATTTCATCAAATGGATGTCATGATTGCTTTTCTAAATAAAGACTTATACGAAGAAGTTTACATGACTCAGTCAAATGGTTTTATTGAACCTAACAAAGAGCACTTTGTTTGCAGACTAAGTAGATCTTGTTAGGTTTCAGATCAACATACGTAGCAAAATTTTAAAATTTTAATCCAAATCCTACTTAGGATCTATGCAAAAGGGCATAAATCAGTATTATAGTTTTACCTTATTTGTGCTCGTGTTCTTTCTAAACAAATCTTTGATTGATCTAAATGAATTAAACGCCGACCAGAAGGTACAACATCTCTATAGTATCCATACTGTAACTCCCTTACTTATTAACACCTTATTCCTCATTTACTAGATGATTATTACGCACTCATTCGCCATCTACCTTAAGCTAATACGGAATATCTCAAATTTCTATATTTCATACAACATGAACAAGAGTAATATAATTATACAAAAGTTCAATTTACAAAAGATACATCCATCATATACAATATCACCAACTATACAATTATTTACAACTTCAAACATCATTGCCCTTTATCATGAGAGCCTTTGGAAGCATCACCTGGAATGGTTAGTCACAATACAGAAAACATAAGAAACAAAGTTTCCCAGTAGCTAGCTATTGCCATAAAAACATATCAAGCCATTCCAGATCCTTAAGCAAATAAATCATACGTTTCGAAATCAATTACTCATTTGTCATCAAATTCAACATCATACCATTGTAAGAAATATGCATTGTCCACAGCAATCATCAAGCCCATTCAAGGACTTATCTCAATCAATATCTAGATGGTCATCACAGATAATCGTACCTAGGCCTCATATACAGCATCACGCTGTCTTCCCGAGGTACTCTAAAGGCCATAGGCCATAGGCTTCATATACAGCATCACGCTATCTTCTCGGGGAACTCTAAAGGCCATAGGTACCGCGCACAGCAATTCCATTATCATCTCAGGGAACACTCAGGCCATAGGCCTCATATACAGCATTTCACTGTCTTCCCGGTTGCGCACACAGCTATTTCATACACATTCCATACAATGGCAAAATTTACAGAAAAATCATGTAAATAGGAAACAAAGCTTAAGGATAAAGCTAGCTACCTTTTACAAGCTTCCAATGTGATGTTCCCTTTGCTCTCACTTAAAAACTTCTTCACACTTCCTCTTGCCTTTCCAAGTTGGCACTCCTCAGTCTATACAAATACACATCATAGTTTCTTATTAGGACATCATCACTTTTCCCTAATCCTCATGTATTCTTTACTTTCTCCACTTAATTAAATGCATACTTAGATGCTCTATACTTTGCTTTCAAGCCTTGAAATGAAACATATGAACATTAGAAAAGGATCCAGGGGTAAAGCCATGCAAAACATGAAGAATTAAAGCCAAAAAGTTCACTTAACAAAGAACACGGGGGTCCCATACCCCGTGTTCAGGGCCGTGTTTCTTACTGGATGGCTTCGAGGCTTTACTGGCTTATTCAGAGAAGAACACGGGGGTGAACATAGGCCGTGTTCTACCCTGTGTACAATACTGCCCTTCAGTCTTGAGGTAAACATGGGGAGTGTTGCACCCCGTGTAGCACACTAATCAGCTTCGACGAAGAACACGGGGTACAACACGGGCCGTGTTCTACCCGTGTACATCACTGATCCTCCGAAAAACACAATAAACAGCTAAAACTCCTTCCTTCCTTCTTTTTCATATTCATAGTTTTGGCTTCCCAAAAGGGAAAATGCACACAAACACTTTCACAAATCAAAGTTTCATCTTTCATAGGCTTTAAGCTTCATAGAAATTATTCTAACTTCATCATTTTAGCCAAGTTCCAAACATATCATGCCAACTCTACACATGCACCATTATGCCTCTAAAACCCAAGTGTGTACATCATGGTTTCTTGCTATTTTTACACCAAACCAAAGCCATAGCTTAACATAACAACATCTAAAACACCATTAAATATATTCAAATCATCCTAAACTCCATGTTCAATCACCCTTGACCACACCAACCTCAAGATTTCAAGAAACTAAGAAGAGTACATTAAAGAGCTCTTAGAGGAGAACATTTTTACCTCTTGGTGCAACTTGAAAATCCTCACTTGGAGCTCCCCAAACTTAATCAAACTTGAGCTTTTCCTCAATCTAGGCACACCAATGGATAGAGCTTGATGAGAAAAGCAACTTTCCCTTCTACACCTTAGCTTGAATCTAAGTATTTTTGGGTGAAAAAGCTAAGAGAAACTTTCTCTCTCTTCCTTCTCTCTCTCTCACACGTTCAAGCTTGCTTTCATGGAGTTGCTGTAGCTTTTGGAAAAATGGAGAAGAAAGTGGGGTTTTCATGAAGTTTCTAGGGGCATTTTGGTCATTTTTGAAATTTCCAAGGGTATTTTAGTCCTTTGTCACCAATTAGTAAGGTTATTCTTGCCAATATTTTTCTAATAATGACACTTGTCATAAATCCATTGGTCACACTAATTAAAATCACATATTGCACCCCAAATTCTTGGTTATTCATATTAGATCCCAAATTCTTGATTATTTTCACTTTAACCACACCCGATTCTGCACTTTTGCAAATTAGTCCATAGGGTTTCTGTCTGTTTAAAATTCCTTACACTATCAGACTCAGACAACTCCCCTTTTTAGGGTTTTCTAACCTCCTCTGATCATTCATACTATTTAGGGAAATTAATTCTTTCCCCTACTATCCGTTTTCTTTCAAAATTTCGTTTACCTTGCGCTTAATTCCTTTCAACTTAAAATTCACCCACCAAACTAATTCAATCATGCTCTTCGTTTCTACAGCCTCAGAATTTAGAGATTCAGATAATAGAATTGAAAAATTCGGGGACATTACACATACGGAGTGAATAATGACTTCTCCTCTCCACAAAACTGCTAAGATTCATTTCTCCTACCAGGATTAGAATTGGGCATTTTCTAAGTGATTTAAGGTTTAATAGAAGCTTATGTGCTTTTTTGCAAGTACTGTCTTCAAGTCCTTTTTAAAGAACTAAGACATATTACAATCCTAGTCCTACTAGGATAATGCTTCAAAAGAATCCTAATCGAGCTAAACAATTATCACCTTATCCTTATCATAGAGAGAGTGAAGAAAGATATGACTTATCTATTAATTATCTAATATTAGATAATAGCATTATCTCATAATATAATTATCTAATATTAAATTGACATATAATTGTCTTATATTAGATAATAATATTATCTCATAATATAATTATCTAATATCTAATAACATAATTTAATGATATTACTTTAATGCTAAATAATATCACATAATATTATATATATTATGTGAAAAATATATTATTATTTTAATAATAATATATATGCACAAAAATAAGTCTAATTAATTAAATTTTAATCCAATTAAAGTCTAATTAATTATTATCTCATTATAGCTCTTTTTGTATGACCCAGTAGGCTATTACTATATTGACAATGACTCATTGTTGGGCTATAAACAGTGAGCGGTATCTAACAATACATCACTGCCACTCAAGTAGTAAGAATATCTGTAATTCAACATTCACCTAATATGTGATCGATGATTTGCATCATAATCCCTTTTGTAACAATATTCAAATTGAATTGGAGGCATGGAGTATGTCATCCTTGTTAATATTTAATTTATATTTCTTGATACTGAGTAGACTTAAAATAAATTATCAATATCACATATTGATCCAATTGAGTATGGCCATGCATTTTTAAGTCTCACTCATTCAAGGGGCCCAAGGATATCTTTCTTTTATACAAGAGTAATAAAATCTCATCTACATTAATCACTTCCCTCTGTATGATTTATAACAATCAATGCCCTACTCGTCATCCTGATAAAATGTGACATAAGACAATATCAAAGTGAGTAACTCCTCATATAGGAGACTGTAGTGACTTTAGGTTAAAGAACTATGTGCATTTGTAGTTATATAAGAATAACTAATGACACGACTATCCATGCAATATTCTCATAGTGGATTAGTCCAGTACATTGTTCATTAACAATATACTCATGTATTGACTTGATATCACATATCCATGATTTATAATTATCAATCATTATACATGCTAGTCTTACTGTATTATTACTATCTTTTTTGCAATAATACTTTATTAAGGGCATTTTAGGAATAGTAAAGCTATTCCAAGGATAATTATTATATTTAAGTTATAATTGTACAAAGTAATAAAAATATGAAATAAAACATAATAATTTGAATTGCCTAAAATAAAATATAATATATTATGCATTTATTACAATCATTTCTATGATTGGCTCCTAGGACACACACTAACAAATACATCTATAGTCTAAAACAAGCTTCCAAGCAGTAGTACCTAAAATTTCATGAGGTTATTGTCTTTCTTGGGTTCATTGAGAATGTTTCATATCAATGTATCTATAAAAAATTTGATGGGAGAAATTTTATTATCTTAGTACTCTATGTTGATGACATTTTATTAGCTAGTAACTCAATTGATTTTCTAAATAAGTCAACGTTGATGTGTGTATCCTAGGAGCTAATCATAAGATGATTATAATAATACATAATATATTATATTTTATTTTATTTTAATATTTGCATAATTTATAAACTAAAATATAATAATTATCTTTGGAATATTTTGCTATTCCTAAAATGTCCATAATTGAATATTATTGCAAAAAGGATAGCAATAATACATTAAAACTATCATGTATGGTGATTAATGATTATGAATTATGGATATATGATATGAAGTCAATACATGGGTACATTGTTAGTGAACATATGTATTGGACTGACCAGTTGTGAGAATACTGCATGGATTGTTATGTCTCATTAGTTATTCTCATATGACTATAATGCACATAGTCTTTTGACCTTAGGTCACTACGGTTCCTTACATGAGGGGTCACACACTTTGATGCCTTCTTGTGTTACCTTTAATTAGGATGACATGTAGGATATTGATTGGGTGTGTCATAAATCATGCAAAAGAATGTGAGTGATGTACATAGGATTTTATTACTCCTATATAAAGGAGAAATATCCTTGGGTCTCCTGATTGAGTAAGACCTAAAAATACATGGTCATGCTTAACTAGATCAATATGTCATATTGGTCATTTGTTTAAGTTAGTTTACTCAATATCAAGAAATATAAATTGAACATTGACGAGGATGGCACACTCCGTGCCCTCAGTTCAATTTGGATATCATTACAAAAGGGATTATGATGCAAAATGTTAATTACATATTAGGTGGATGTCAAATCACAAACATTCTTACTATTTAGGTAGTAGTAATGTATTACTAGATACCATTCACTGTCCATGATCCAATGATAGGTTATTGCTAATGTAGTAGAAACTTACAAGGTCACACAAAAGTAGTAAGAATGAGACAATAATTAATTAGTTATAGTTAGACTAAAAACTTATTAATTGGGCTTGTTATTATATATATATATTATCAAAGTAATAATGTATATATATTATTATTCACCTAATATATATTTTATATTATGTTATGTGATATTATTTGATATTAAATTAATATTAGATAATTTTATAATTTGATATTAGATAATTATATTATGAGATAATATTATTATCTAATAATATGTAGTTATTAATATTAAAGTAATATTAGATAACTAATGGATAAGCCTTTTCTTTCCTCACTCTCATCGTGTTAAAGATAAGGTACTAGTGATTGAGTAGAATTAAGATTAGATGTGATTTTCCTAGTAGGACTAGGAAAGATGCATGCCTTTAGCTTTATAAAAAGGGCATGTAGGCATCATTATTTTATATGAAAAATAAGTAAATTTGCCACAACAAAATCACATAAAACACCCTATAAAACCACACTAAACCCTTCTATTTTGTGTGAGAGACGAATCCTAGCAGATATATAGAGGTTGAAAAGTTACCATTTGCTCCATATGGATATTATAAAGGCACCATCACCTAATTGTGCTCGTGATTCAGATTTGCACTCTAAGAGGTAATCTTTTATTCTTAATTTATGTCTCTGTGCATTGATTTGTGGGAAGGTTTCACATGACATAATTTTGAAAATCTATTTTTCTACTGCATTACATGATGTATATGAAACCCAACAGTCAAAATGCATGTTGTTATGCCATTTTGATATGAAGGATCTTGGCGAAGCATCCTTTGTTCTCAGAATTCATATTCATCGTGACAAAACTCATGGCATCTTAGGTTTTTCCTAAGCTAATTACATTGAATGGGTGCTTAAAGGATTCAAAATGGATACTTGTACTTCTAGTTTAGTACTTACTCAGAAAAGTGATACATTATCTCAATCACAGTACCCTTAAACTAATATTGAAAAGATCGAAATGGACAAAATTCCTTTCTTTTTTCTGTTGGTAGTCTTATGTATGCATAGGTTTGTATTCATCCAAATATAGCCTTTGCTATCAGTGTGGTTATTTAGATTCAGACCATACCTTATGTATAGATGATCATAAGTCAACATTTGGATACATCTTTATGATGTTTGGAGAAGTTGTTTCATGGAAAAGTGTCAAATAGATACTCACAGCTACCTCAACTTTGGAAGCAGAGTATATCATGTTATGAGGCCACTTATCAAGCTGTATGGTTGAGGAAGTTGATATCTGGCATGCATTTAGTTGATTCTATATCATAACCTTTAACAATTTTCTACAATAATTCTTCTATTATGTACTTCTCTTAGAACCATAGGAATTCTAATCATACTAAACCTTTTGATGTTAAACTCTTGTTCCATAGAGAGAAGATTGCTAAATCTCAAACTTGAATTGAACACATCCCTAGTGGAGACATGCTGGCAAATTCGTTTACTAAAAGCTTGCTTGTAGGAGTATTTAAGAATCATGTAACTTATATAGGTCTTGTTAAATCTTTTGATAAAACCTTAGTTTAGTGGAAGTTTAACATATGCTTATCCTATTTTGTTATTGTTTGAGACCACTTATGTAATTATCATTTAATTTGGATATTGAAACATTGGTGACGTATTATATATATATATATATATATATATATATAGTATATTATTTGTTTCTCTATTGGATTTAATAATTTTGAGTTGTTTCTTTTTGAATTATGGTCAAAAGACTAACTTTATATTTTATTCTTTTCAAATTATGAAATATTATGTTATTTTATATTTAACATCACTTGTCTCCCTATTGAAATAAGTGATTTTTGCATTATTTCATTTTCTGAATTATGTTTATGGCTTAATATACACTGATTGCTTATTGTTATTTAAACTTTCTAGTTTCAAATATTCTATATAATTAATTAATGCTATCTAAATGGGAGATTGCTATATTAAATATAATTTTTTATATATATGGATTAATATTAATTAGTTATTGGAATAATTTATTTTAAGTAATTAATTTTTTGACATTAAGCTTAGAATAGATTAGGCCCTTATTCAATGTGTGTGATTCATGATAGGTTGGATCATACACAAGCTCATATGAATAGAGGCCTTAACTTGTAGCCCTTTAGTAGTCAATGGTTTTCTATCACAAGTCTAACTATATAGAGAGAAGCGATTATCTCTAATATAAAAAGGATTACTACTTTTGCAAAAGAATAACCTAGATCTCTTTTTCTCTTCTTTCTCTCTAAATAACTTAAGGGGTAAAGTAAGTTACAGACTTTACTCACCAATCATCCAGATTAATCATAGCTTCATCAAAGTATACATCAGATACGCTCATAATCTATTGTGGCTAATTAATATATATATTGCTTTTATATTTATTAATCATACTATCAACATTAAAGAGCATACACCTAAACTTCTTGTTTTGGAAGGAATAAAAAAATTACAATTTTTTATAATCAAACTACAAATGCTTTTGTACATTGACCTTCCTCTAACTCACCCATTTTTTCTTGTCATTGATTGTCCATGACTCTAGGAAGAAGAAAATAGAATTCTTGCAACATGAGGCACAAAAATAAATAAATAAATACAATAAGAATCTAAATGAAGAAAAAAAATGGTCTTAGCAAATTTCCCTCACTAATTAATATAAATTAGGAATAGGGATACTCCAGTGGCCTTATCTTTCTTACACAGACCCATATCTATCACCATGGTCCCCTTTCTTCTTCATCTACATCACTTTATAGAAGTTTTCTCCCTAGAGCTTGCTAAATTTATTACTAAAAAAGGATTAGCTATCCTTCACTTGCATTTTGAGTAAAGGACTTGATGCCTTTCACACTCGACACTATCTATTATGTTGTTGAATTATAATATTTCCACCATTTTTTTGGCCTAATTTAGTGGTACATTTGATTTTAATAAGTAATTATCCATTGTCCCCATTAATGTTCATCTTTTAGTGAGAAGATGCCCTTAGTCCCATAAGATTATTACATTAGAACCAAAGTGTTATCACTCCATTCCATATAAAATGATTATACAACAAGATGCTATAACAAGGAATTAGTATTAAAATAGTTGTATGTGATTTGCACACATTTCTAGGTCAATTTTCTTTAATAATAGATACTTAGCTCAAAGTTCTTCAAGAAATGTTTTTAGATTATTGCCAACCTAAAAAACCATAACATGATAAACTTATTTTTGTTGTTATTTTTTAGCATCTTATTTTAGTGTTGTTTTTACTCTTTTATTAGTTTTGTTCTTAGTGTCAAAACTTGGTACAACTAATTGTTGATACTTATCTATCTTTAACTTAGTAATCATGTTTCAAACAAAGATAAACTTATAAAAAGTACTTAGGGTAGGGCAAATCTTTTATGGTTCATTTAGCTTTATTTCATTTGGATGGTTATAAATATCTTTCTAGTTAAGTTCAAGTTGTCATGTAATTGGTTTTGTAATGATTTGGTCCTATAGTATTCTTTGAGTTATCAGCTTCTTTTGCACATTTGTATGCTATGTGATTCTTACCATTTTATGAATGTGAGAGTATAATGATCATTCTAGTTGATCACTCTATAATATATAATTCTTAAATATAAGTTTTTGTAGTCATTCTATCACATGCACTATTGTTCTTGTTTAAGTAAGGATATGCTATTCTTTAAGTCCATCTTTATGGACATTGCATTAATGTTATTAGTCACATTTTCTTCATCAAAAACAAAACATGACAAGATGTCTATAGTACTAACGTTCTTCTTGTCAATAAGCAGGATAATGTTGAAAATTTTAAATGTAACTTTTTCTTTTCTTTTTCTAATGCTTTAAAATTTCTTGTAATAGATTTTTGCAAAGGATTATTTAAGCTTGGGTTTGCTGATTTTATATTTTCTTATAAAGATGGAGCTTTTCATAAACTTCATAACTTCTACATTGTGATTTTGTAAACTCTTCTATATCTAATAATATAGAATATGAGGTTTATAGTAACAATTATTGTTTGGAAGAGATATTTAGTGGTACAACATTAGCATTCAAAAATCAATTCTAATTTTCAATATGTAGGCTACTCTTTGATAGTGTATGGTGCCTTTTTGCTTTTATTTAATAGAATTGAGTTAAGATTTAGTGTTTTATTTGCTCCAAAAACTTTAAGGTTTAAACAAGGCATGAACTTCTTGTACTTTGCTTAATTTTGGTGATTACAAAATGAATAAGTTGCAATAATTTAACAGTCCTATCCTTTAAAAATGTATTAAACCATAAGGCTTGAAGCACTTTAAACTATTTTTTGAGTTCATATGCCCATTTATGTGTGTGTGTGTGTGTGTGTATTTATGTGTGTGTGTGTGTGTGTGTATATGTATGTATAACATGTGTAACTTCCTTACTTATTAACACCTTAATCCTCGATAAATTGGTAATTATTGAATACTAATTTGCCTTTTTGCTCTAAACTAACGCACAATGCCTCAAATTCCTGTATTTCATACAACATAGGCAAGAGTCATGTAATTAAACAAAATGTTTAACTTACAAGCGTACATCCATCACATATTACATCACCAACTATATAAACATTTTTAATACAATTTCAAAACATCATTCTCCTCTATCATGAGAGCCTTTGGAAGCATCACCTGGAATGGTTAGTAACAAGACAAAAACGTAAGAAACAAAGTTTCCCAGTAGCTAGCTATTACCATAAATATATCAAGCCATTCCAGATCCTTAAGCAAATAAAATGTACATTTAAAAAATAATTAATCATTTATCATCCCATTCAATACCATTGTAAGAAATATGCACTGCATGCAGCAATCATCAAGCCCATTTAAGGACTTATATAAATATCTAGATGGCCATCACAGATAATCATACCTAGGCCTATATACAACATTTCACTGTCTTCCCGGGGTACTCGGGCCAAAGGCCTAACATACAGCATTTCACTGTCTTCCCGAGGTATCGGGCCATAGGGTACGCACACAGCAATTGCATTATCATCCCGGGGAACTCGAGCCATAGGCCTAACACAGTATTTTACTGTCTTCCCGGAATGCGCACACAACAATTTCATACACATTCCATACAATGGCATAAACTACATAAAATCATGTAAATAGAAAACAAAGCTTAAGGATAAAGCTAGCTACCTTTTAAAAGCTTCCAATAGTGATGTTTCCTTCGCCCTCACTTAAAACTTCTTTGCAATTCCCCTTGCCTCTCCAACTTGTTACTCCTTAGTCTACATAAATACACATCATAGTTCTTATTAGAACATCATCATTTTCCTTAAACCTTATGTATTCTTTACTTCCTCCACATTGATAAATGCACGCACAAATGCACTTAAGTTCTGTGTGTCTCACCATTCATCTACTTAGTATGTTGTGCAAAATGATTAAAAGGGATACTTAGATGCTCTATATCTTATTTTCAGGCTTTGAAATGTCACATATATGCATTAGAAAAGGATCCGGGGGCAAAACTGTGCAAAACATGAAGAATTGAAACCAAAAAGTTCACTTGACAAAGTACACAGGGTTCCCATACCCCATGTTTAGGGCCGTGTTTCTTTCTGGATTACTTCGAGGCTTCACTGGATTGTTCAGAGAAGAACACGGGGGTAAACACGGGCCGTGTTATACCCCGTGTATCTTACTGATCAGCTTTCGACAAAGAACACGGGGTACAACATGGGCCGTGTTCTACCCCGTGTACATTACTGATCTTCCAAAAACACATTAAATGGCTAAATCTCCTTCTCTCCTTCTTTTCCATATTCACGATTTTGGCTTCTCAAAAGGGAAATTTCACACACACACTTTCATAATTCCAAATTTCATCTTAATTTCATCAATTTAGTCAAATTTCAAACAAAACATGCCAAAACCACACATGCATCATTATGCCTCTAAAACCCTAGTGTGTACATAATGGTTTCTTGTTGTTTTTACACCAAACCAAAGCCATAGATCAATATAACAACATCCAAAACACCATTAGACATGTTCAAATCATCCAAAACTCCATGGTCAACCACCTTTGACCACACCAACACTAAAATTTCAAGAAACTAAAAAGAGCACATTAAAGAGCTCTTAGAGGAGAACATTTTTACCTCTTGCTGCAACTTGTAAATCCTCACTTAGAGCTCTCCAAGCTTGAGCAAACTTGAGTTTTCTTTAATCTAAACACACCAATAGATAGAGCTTGATGAGATGAGCAACTTTCCCTTCTACCACTAAGCCTAATTCTCACTATATTTAGGTGAAAAAGTCAAAAGAAGTATTCTCTCTCTCCTTTCTCTCTCTTGCACATTTTTGGAGCTTTCATGGAGGTGTTTTGCAGCTTGGAGAAGAAAGGAGAAGGAAGAAGAGCTTTCATGAAGCTTCAAGGGTGTTTTGGTCCTTTTTGAAATTTCTAAGGGTATTTTAGTCCTTTTTCACCACTTAATAAGGCTATTCTTGCCATTCTTTCCAACAATGACACTTGTCATGTGTCTATTGGTCTCACTAAGAGAAAATCACATATCACACCCTAAATTCTTGGTTATTCATAGTATATCCCAAATTCTTGATTATTTACACTTTAACCACACCCGATTTTGCACTTTTACAATTTAATCCATAGGGTTTCTGTCTGTTTAAAAATCCTTACACTGTTAGATTTAAACAACTTCCCTTTTTAGGGTTTTCTAACCTCCTCTGATTGTCTACATCGTTTAGGGAATTTAATTCTTTTCCTACTATCCTTTTTCCTTCAAAATTTCGATTACCCTTACATTTAATTCCTTTCAACTTAAGATTCACCCACCAAGCTAATTCAAATGTGCTCTTCATTTCTACGATCTTAGAATTTAGAAATTCAAATAGTATAATTAAAAATTCAGGACATTACAACATGCAACCATATCTCTATAAACTTAGGAAAATACTATATTTAGACCTTTAGGATAATCGTTTCCTTGCATCTTTGACTATGTTATGTTAGCCATTTAGTTAAGAATCAATTGTTAATCAAAAGACTTGGCCATTAACTGAATACAAATTCTTTTAGCTAGTATGCTATGAAAAATATAATTATGTAATATAACTTTGGTGTGTTGTCTCAAAACTATTTATTAATTAGGAGAATTTACCTTTTATTTACTTCATAATTTTATTAATTATCATTTCTTTTAGAGTCTATGACCTACAAACCCTAAGCATACACACTTAACACTTGCTCTAAGTATTGCTATTATAGTTTGAGTACTCTATTTTACTGTGGATATCGATTGAAGTTAGCTTTAAGTGATTAAAGGACTTGTTTCTAGTTATTAGTTTTAAATCACTCCTTCAATAACTTAGTATGTTATGTGTAATGTCCTGAATTTTTAATTCTATCATTTGAATCTCTAAATTCTGAGGCTGTAGAAATGAAGAGCACGTTTGAATTAGCTTGGCAGGTGAATCTTAAGTTGAAAGGAGTTAAGTGTAAGTGTAATTGAAATTTTAAAGGAAAAATGGGTAGTAGGAAAAGAATTAATTTTCCTAAATAGTATAGATGATCAGAGGAGGATAGAAAACCTTAGAAATGGAAATTGTCTAAGTCTGACAGTGTAGGAAATTTTAAACAGACAGAAACCCTACAAACTAAATTGCAAAAGTACAAAATCGAGTGTGAGTTAAAGTGTGAATAACCAAAAATTTGGGATCTAATATGAATAATCAAGAATTTGGGGTGTAGTATGTAATTCCATAAAGTGTGATCAATAGACACATGACAAGTGTCATTATTAAAGAAAAATGGCAAGAATAGCCTTACTAATTGATGAAAAAGGACTAAAATACCCTTGAAAATTTCAAAAAATAACCAAAATACCCTTGAAGCTTCATGAAAACTCTTCTTCCTTCTCCTTCCTTCTCCAAGCCGTAGACCACCTCCATGAAAGCACCAAAAACGTGCAAGAGAGACAAGGAAGAGAGAGAAAATTTCTTTTGGCTTTTTCATCTAAAAATAGTGAGAATTAGGCTTAGGTGTAGAAGACAAAGTTACTCTTCTCATCAAGCTCTATCTATTGGTGTATTTAGATTGAAGAAACCTCAAGTTTGATCAAGTTTGGTGAGCTCTAAGTGAGGATTTTCAGGTTGCACCAAGAGGTAAAAATGTTCTCCTCTAAAAGCTCTTTAATGTACTCTTTTTAGTTTCTTGAAATTTTGATGTTGGTGTGGTCAAAGGTGGTTGATCATGGAATTTTGGATGATTTAAACATGTCTAATGGTATTTTGGATGTTGCTATGTTGATCTATGGCTTTGGTTTGGTGTAAAAACAACAAGAAACCATGATGTACACACTAGGGTTTTAGAGGCATAATGGTGTTTGTATGGATTTGGTATGATTTGTTTGGAATTTGGCTAAATTGGTGAAATTAGAATGATTCTTATGAATTATGAAGCCTATGGAAGATGAAATTTTGAATTATGAAAGTATGGTGAAACTTCCCTTTTCAGAAGCCAAAACCGTGAATATGTAAAAGAAGGAGGGAAGGAGATTTAGCCATTTAAATTGTATTTTTGGAAGATTGGAATAATGTATTACAATGAAATTTAGGAGGTATTGAATGTACATTAAAATTTAGGTCACTTCCTTCAAGGTTTGGTGTATGTGGAGGAAATGAAGAATGCATGAAGTTTAAGAAAAATGATGATGTTCTAATAAGATTTATGATGTGTATTTATGTGGACTAAGAAGTGACAAGTTAGGAAGGCAAGAGGAATTGTAAAGAAGTTTTTAAGTGAGGGTCAAAGAATCATCTCTATTGGAAGTTTTTAAAAGGTAGCTCGCTTTATCCTTGAGCTCTGTTTTCCATTTATATGTTTTCTATATTTATGCTATTGTATGGAATGTATATAAAATTGCTGTGTGCGATACCTATGGCTCGAGTACCCTGGGAAGACAGTGAGATTGCTGTATGTGAGGCCTTTGGCCCGATTACCTCGGGAAGACAGTGAAATTGTTGTATATGAGGCCTAGGTACGACTATCTGTGATGGCCATCTTGATATCTTTATGAGTCCTTGAATGGGCTTAATGATTGCTATGTGTGATGCACATTTCTTACTATGGTATGGAATGAAATGATAAACGATTAATTGATTTTGAAATGTATATTTTATTTGCTTAAGGATCTGGAATGGCTTGATATATTTTTATTGTAATAGCTAGCTATTGGGAAATTTTGTTTCTTATGTTTCTATATTGTTACTAACCATTCCAGGTGATGCTTCTAAAGGCTCACATGATAGAGGAGAATGATGTTTTGAAGTTGTATTGTAATGTTCCTAGAATTTGTGATGTTAGTATGTGATAGATATATATTTTTGTAAGTTGAACTTTTTGTATAATTATATGGCCCTTGCCTATATTGTATGAAATACATGAATTTGAGGTATTGTGAGCTAGTTTGGAGTAGAAGGCAATTTAGTATGCAATATGTGTGAAATTGGAAATGACCAAATGAACAGTGAACTCGTAGGCAGCAGGTTGAGTATGTTTACAGGGACTTTTTATGGAGTTTTAATGCTCAAAAAATTATTATAAAATTCATGGATGAACCTTATATACTCAATGAGCTCTGTGACAAAATTCATCGAAAAATAAGTTTATTTACTATGTGAATTTATTATACGTTTTGGACTGCCCTGTTACTGTTACAGTGCTGAGCACTAATTGTAACTCAGTAATCATAAGAAGTAAATGGATGATTTTTGATCTGAAAATTTTATGCAAAGTATATAACATGTTAAAAAAGTCCCATACCAAATTTTAGCTTATTCGGAGCTGATTTACCTTCTGAAATAATGGCTTACTTTTACAGTTGTAAATTCTAGACAGCACTGGAACAGGAACATTTTTCTGTGAATTTTGAGAGGACAAATGATGTCTAAATTATGTCAAATTTTTACAGGATGAATCCAACACGTGAAAGGTTCATAGGTATAAATTTCATGATTTTTGGAGTTTCTTAAAGTAGTTTTTCATATTTTTAAATTTGGTCCAGTAATTCTAGAAATGAGTAAAAAATTTCTGAAACTCAGAATCTGTAATATTTTGTTTTACAGAATCGTAATTTGGCCTCAAAAAGACCTAATTGTGCAATAATTTCCTATTTAATGAGGATTAAGGCATTAATAAGTAAGGGAGTTACATTATGTATAGCAATTGTGACTTTTTTCTAGTTATTAACCATTCACACAACTTAGGATATGTACATATAAGGAAGTCATTCTATAAAATTTTAGATTTATAATTGTTTCCTTTGTAGCTTGATTAGGATTAGAGTTAGTATCTCCAATTTGATTGTAATATCTTTGATTGATTATATTTTTTGTATATAAATAGATACCATGGTTATAGCAATTATATAAGCCATTTTAAACAATTCAAGTTGGTATCAACTAAGGGACTTTACTTCTGCTTCTATTTCAATTATCTTCTATTAAGCTTCAAGCTAATTTTTTTTGCCTAAAACTAAAAACCTAAACATAATACTTGAATAGAGACTTTCGAAACCCATTTTTTCCCTACATTTCTATCCAAATTCAAACCTAAACATAAACATTATTAAGCTTCCAAAACAAACCTAAACATATACCTTACAAATCCAAACACAAAATCCTAATTTTCTATTTTAGAAATTGTTTTGCATCCCTATAAATGCTCTATCTAGTTGCTTTCACTTATAGAGCAACAACATATTTTTTGAAGAACTGCCATAAGAATCGATACCATTGGCTTTTCTCTAGCTATTAGAACTGGCATGTGATATCGACATGCTGGCATAGTAGATGTGCATGAAGCCTACATGGCATTGCTCCAAATGCGCATGAACAACATGTGCCACCCAATAATAACTACGACTTCTAGCTGACTTTCCTTGTGGTCTTAGTTCACTAATCTGAGCAATAAAACTCTATTTTTAGATCCAAACAGCTAGATCAATTACTATTTAAAATAAAAGTTTAAAGCATTAATCATGAATTCCTTATCTAGTATCATTTCTTTATTTTTATCTAGTGATTGTATCGCATGTCGATCTCATCTAGCATTGACATCTTTTTGCATTTGGTACTTGATTTAGGAGTTTTTGATCACATAATTGGTAATTGATCCTTATTTACCTTATTCAATTGCACTAACAAATCCTTTCCCACAATTATCTTAGTTAATTGATCTAAAATTGTTACCCACGGTATTGATCAAATAAAACCCCTTCCTTCCTTACCATTACAATTAGTTCTTTATGTAATTAGTTATCTTCTCAATTTGATTTCAATTAGTTAACTTACACGTACTCTTAATTATTTTATGACTTTCATTGCTAATTCTTTTGTTGTATAGGATTAGAGTATGGAAATGACAATTGGTATTGGATAGGAGTCACAAGGACTTCACTATATTAAACTACCTTCTCTAGTATTTGTGTCATTGTTGAATCTTTTGAGTTACTTCACTATTGTTTAGGACATCCAAGTATTAAAAAACTTCATAGAATAGTTTCTAGTCTTTTAACTCTAGAGTCTTTGGAGTACAAGTCTTGTCAAATTAGTAAGCATATACGTAGTTCATTTCCCTATAAAACTTAAATTAAAGCTAATTCTTTGTTTTCTATTATTCATTCTAATATCTGGGCTTCAACTTGTATTACTTCAACTTTAGTTTTTTGGTGTTTCATTACACTTATTGATGATTATCCTTGATGCACTTGATTATATTTAACGAAAGATCATTCTGAGTTATTTTCAATTTTTTAGTCTCTTGGTTCTAAAATACATTATCAGTTTGGCTTAAAAATTTGTATATTTCGGAGTGACAATGCCTAAGAATATTTTTTACGTATTTATCCTTTTTTCATATCCTTTGAAGGCATTCTTCATTAATCCATATAACCACACATACCATAACAAAATGGCATTATTGAAAGAAAGAATCAACATTTAATTGAAATTGTATGAACTCTTTTATTGCATGCAAATGTTTCCTTTCATTTTTGGGCAAATGTTGTATATAGTACATGTTATTTAATTAATCACATGCCTTCTTTTGTTCTAAACAATTAGATTACTTACTCTTTAATTTTTCCAAAAGAAACCATGTATAAATTTCATCTTTATGTGTTTAGATATACCTATTTTGTTCATGATCTTTATCCAAGAAGAGACAAATGTCTCATAAATCCATAAATGTGTCTTTTTAGAATATTCAAGATTGCCAAAAAGGTATGATTGTTATTTACTAACTTTATGTAAAATTTTTACCTCCACTGATGTTATTTTTTTTTTAGTTTTCTCCCTTTTTATCTTTTCTTATAGAATCCACTTTAGCAACTAAGGTTTTACCTATTCCTTTTCATGAACCTACACTTGTATCTTCTTTATCTTCATAAGATAAGCCTTTTATTACTAATCAGTGATGACTTTGCCAGCTTAGGTTGTTGAAGATTTAAAACTAGCGCAAATTATTGAAGAAGACCCTATAGACTTATCTTTTGTTCCAATCACATTTTTGGAATTTGATTCATCAAAAAATTCCAATAACCTTCCTATTACACTTGAAAAAGGTAACTGTTTTACTTGAAATCGATATCATATTTATAATTTTTTAAGTTACTATCATTTGTCTACATCTCACTATACTTTTATTTTTATCTTATTCTCTATTTCCATTCTTAAAATTATGCAAAAAATTCTCTTTCATTTAGGGTGGCATTAAGCAATATTGGATTTAGTGCCCTTGCCTACTAGCAAATCTTTAATTGACTATCGTTAGGTATTTACTATTAAAGTTAGCCTTGATGGAAATATTGATTGGTTAAAAGCTTGGCTAGCAGAAAAAGGGTTATACTTAGATTTTTTATTTGGATTATGGTGATGCATTCTTACTAGTTACAAAAATTACTTTAGTTTACCTTTTTCTCTTCTTGTTACCATTTATCATTGGCCTTTACATTAGTTAGATATTAAAAATGCCATGTTGCTTATGATCTTAGGGAAGAAATTTATGTGGAACAACTATTAGGATTTGTTGCTCAAGAGGATACTTGTCTAGTATGTAAATTACAAAAATCTCTTTATGGCTTTAAACAATTTCCTCAAGCTTAGTTTAGAAGATTTGGTAAAGTTGTTTAGGATTTTAGCATGCAATAGAGTGGAGTTGTTCACTCTATCTTTTTTCATTCATTTATTTCTAGTCAAATATACTGAATTATTTATGTTAATGACATAGTAATTATAGGAGATGATCCAAAGGGTATTAACTAACTTAAATGGCATTTGTCTTCTTACTTCTAAACTAAATAGCTTAGGAAAATTTAATACTTTCTTGGCATTGAGGTCATAGAATCTCAATCCAATATCTCTATATGTTAAAGGAAATATGCTCTTGATATATTAAGTGAGATAGGTATGATAGAGTGTAAACTAGTTGACACACTTATAAATCCAAATATAAAACTTTTGCTAAATTAAGGGAGCTTTTTGCAGATCTAGAAAGATATTAAAAGCTTATTAGAAAGTTGAATTGTCTTATAATTACTCGACTTGATATCCCATTTTCTATAAATATAATAAGTTAATTCCTCAACTCACCTTGTGAAGTTCACTAGGATGTTATGATGCAAATTCTTAAATACATTAAGGGAAGTCCAAGAAAAGGGTTGTTTATGAAGATCAAGGCCACACTTTGATTGCTAAATATTTTGATGAAAGTTAGACTAGATTACCAAGTGATCAATGATCCATCTTTGGATATTCTATTCTTTTTAGAGGGAATCTCATTTCATTTAAAAGTAAAAAGCAAAATATGGTAGTAAGATCTAATACAGAGGCAGAATATTAAGCTATAGTATTAGCCTTATGTGAGCTCATATGGTTGAAATAGTTACTATAATAATTCAAACTATACAACTTAGGCTCCATGAAACTTATTTATAATAATCAAGTTATATTGCACATTGCCTTACATCTAGTCTTTCATGAAAAGACTAAACACATTGAACTTGATTTTCACTTCATATAAGAAAAGATAACTTTGAAAGAAATTATCACTATTTTTGTGAATTCTAATAATTAGCTAGCTAAGGTTTTTACTAAGTCTTTCCAAAGATCAAGAATTAATTTTATATATATAATAACTAGAATGCATATGATATAGATGCTCCAACTTGAGAGGGAGTGTTAGGATATATATATATATATATATATATATATATATATATATATATATATATATATATATATATATATTATGAGTTATTCTAGAAGATTTTAGAATTATAATTATTTCCTTTCTATCTTGATTAAGATTAGTTAATATCTCAAGATTTGACTATAATATCTTTGATTGATTGCATCTTTTATATATAAATAGATAACATGGCTACAATAATTGTATAAGCTATTTTCAACAATTTGAGTAAACATAAACCAACAACCATAATCTATTATGAAGTTATCATTAATGCACCATCAAGTTAAGTTAGTACTATACAAGATGTTATATTGAGGAACATTGTTATAATTAAACCTGAGTTCCTTTCCTTGCAAATGAACTTATAAGTATTACTAAAACAAAATTTCATGTCAAGATTAAAGGTTCATAAGTAAAATAGAATTTTTATTTCCACATAAACCTATGTTCAATATTAAATCAATAGAATACATCCCATATTTATGCTATAAATTTCTAAATTTTCTTCTCTATGGAGGGGAAGGAGTATGGACCTCTTGTCATATAAAATTTTATTATTTCTTAAGTTTTATTAACTCTTATTCACTACTCTATATTTATAATTTTAAAATTAATTTTCCTTTTCCCTAACCATCTTGCTATAGATCATTCGGAAGAAATCAAAGTAGTGAGAATAAAGGTTAGCTCACTAAACTAGAAGGTTAGCAAATTCCAAGGAAACCAAAATAATAAAAACTTAAACAAACATAAAAAAAACCCATTAAATTATGCCATAACCTAAAATTAAAATAAGCAATCTCTACCTTAATTTTTACCTCTTAAACCTAACCCACTGACAAGTAGACATTTAGACACTAACAATTAAAGACCAAATAGCTACCTCTTTATACCTAATTCATACTTAAATAACTTACCTAACATATATGGTTTCATGTCATCTTTTAAAAAGGAAAATAATGCCTTTTTTTATTTAGATATGGATAAATCTTGAATTGGATGGGGAAAGAATATTTGCAAATATAAGGAAGGATTGCATAGGTTTGTGGATTTTGCATTCGAGCGAGCATCTAATTAGGGAAGCATCCTATGCCTTTGTCAGTAACGTATAAATAAAAAGTAGATTACTAAAGCTAAAGCTTTTAACCACCTAACTAGAAAGCAATTTCCTCATGACCATATTAAGTGGATTTAGCAAAGGAAAGGCAACATACTTAAAACTTTTACCATTACATCACATATAATAGAAACTTGTCATAACTCAACTAAAACACCATAAAATCATATGCAAGAGATGTTACATGACACACTTGGATTTGAAAGTTTCGAATACAAAACTAACTTAAACATATCACCAAAAAATGTTAGAAATAATGATGAGCTACTGAATAAGAGGATAGACTTAGCTACTGTTAAATGCTATAAGCTTCTTAATGATGGAAGTGAACCTCTTTATGACACATGCATAAAGTTATCCAAGATTTCTTTTTTTTTTAAACTTATACAACATTAATTGCTTATGTGACATAATTGATAAAGCTATAATAATGAATCTAGAACTACTCAATAAAGCCTTTGAGCATGCTAAGATCCCTAATTCTTTCCATAAAGTTAAGAGAATAATTAATAAACTAGTGCTTAAGTACACTAAGATTCATGCTTGCCTAAATGATTACATGTTGTATTAGAGGGAAGATGCAAATAGAGAAATAAGCAAAAGATGTGATATATCTAAATGGAATGAAAATGTTGTAAGGAAGGAAAAGAAATAGGAAACAAATATTTTGTACTATTTTCTACTAAAGTAGAGGTTATAGCATCTATTTATGTCTATGAAGACAGTGGAGCATATGAGATAACATATTAGTGAAAATAGAAAAACAAAACATTCAAAAGATTCCAAAATATGGAAGAGTTTTGATGTAACTCATTTGAAATTTACATCAAATCCTTGTAATGTTTAGCTTATTCTAGCAAGTGATGGTTTTCATCCTTTTGGGAACATGAGTACTAATCACAACATTTGGCAAGTAATTTTGATAATGTAAGCATTCGGCTTATAATTTTAATAATGTACAACTTACCTTCTTAGATGTGCCTGAAGTTAACTTTATTTTTTTAATTATTATTTCAAATTTGAAAATGTTAGGGAATGACATACATCTTTATTTCAAACCTCTTGTAAAAGACTTGGAGGAGTTATGGCTAGATAATGAGGATATATATGATATGTTTATGTGTGAGATACTCAAAATGTGAGCAACATTGATGTGGATAATTAGTGACTTTATTAGTACCTTATCTAGGAGGAACATACACTTTAGACTAGCTTGTCTAAGTTGTAACTCCAATACATTTACTTTATAGTAGGAAATGTTTTTTCCCTTTTAGGAGAGGCATCATTATTTTCTAGAACCTTATCATAGATTTTAATTTATATGGGTTCACTTTAATAGAACACAAGAATTTAGGAACCCCGAAACCTATTTCTAGGCACTAAAATATTAAATTAAGTACAGCATATTAATGTTACATTTGGAAACCCAATTAAAGTGGATGCTAAACGAAAATGAGTTTAGGGACAAAATCATAAGATGGACTCATAGTAATGAAAGAAAAAGCTTACATTCTTTTCAACTTCTGTACTAGTATATTAATATGCAAGATTATAATCTTGATGTAATGTATATCAAAAATATATATATATATGAAAATATTATTTATACCATGTTGAATGAAAATGGATGGATAAAAGACCATTTAAAGGATCGAAAAGACCTTAAGCAATAAGTATAACAAAGGATTTAAGACTAGATTATAATGGAAAATGCCTTCCATGCTTGTTTGCAATGACAAATCCAATGGAAGATGTATTTTCCAAATGTTTACTAATAACCACTCGAGTAATATATCTAAGTATGTTGATTTGAAACAATGTATATTGTTTAGGCTGAAAAGTCTTGACTATTATATATTTATTCAATAATTACTTTTTATTGCAATACAACATTTGTTGCTAGACAAGGTAACTATAGTATTACTTGACTTAAGTTCAATTTTCAAACAAATATGCAATAAATTTATGAATCCTCTAAATCTCAACCAAGTCCAAAATCAAATTATTATCATGCAATGCCACCTTGAAATGTTGTTCCCTCCATTATTATTATCATGGTCTACTTATATGTTCATCTAGTTAATGAACAACCATTAGGAGGCTTAGTTCAATACTATTGGATGTACTCCATTAAAAGGTATTATGTCACCATAGTCATTCAATTATATATTTGTAAGTCATATATGCTTTTTTTAACATTATACTTTTACGTTGAGTTAGATACTTGAAGTGTATGAAGTCTTATGTATGTAAGGCAAAATAAAAAAGGTCTATTATGAAAGGGTATATATTTGAAAAATGCCTTACCTTTTACTCCAGGTACTTGGAAGGTTTAAAAAGGAGGTTTAACCATTTTTCACTTGTTAATGATTAACCAAATGTACCTAGTTGCGAAAAAGTATCTACTATCTTTTTAAAATATGAAGACCAATAGGTGGCACTACTTATTGTAATTCACACTCTTGGAAAAGTTATAAACACACCATTATGTCTTACTTAATTGTAAGAAGGTCAAGCCATCTACATAGAGTAAGTGTTTATGTAATATTGCTCAATCTTTCATTAATGTAAATATCAGTGATATTTAAAAATTGTTTCTTCCTTTCATTTGTTAAGTTGTACAAGTTAATTAGTAAGGACTTTTCTTAATGATTTTTCAAAAAGGTGAGTAAATGAACATAGTTTGAATTACTCCAATTTTGCATAATACATAATCATATGCGAATATCTTTTGCTCTAGGTATTTGTGGATGGTATGGTTGGTATCATGTCAAAATTTTTAAAGCTTTTTGCATAAGAATTGCATGAAACCACTTGAAGGTATTCAACATTTCAAATTCTAAATATTGACTCGAGAACAAGGAAAAAAATCCTAAAATTTTATAGTTTTCATAACTTATACAACTTAATGTGTTTCTAACCACTAAGATGCAAATGGGCAAGATGTTGAACTACCATATTATAAGAGGTTAGTTAATATTTTTAACCTCAACTACTATGGAAAAGATGTTACTTTTCTTTAAATGTCTGTATGCTAGCACCATTAATGATAGAGGGCTTGTTTAATATTTATGAGGCTTCCATCTTGCTAACTTTAGTAGATTAATTCACACAAGTAAATCAGAAAAGTATAAGCCTTTCATTTATGTATCTCAAGCTTAAATGGTTTACTATGTACAAGATTAAGAGTATCCTAAATGAAATGTTATAGTTCATATGTAACCAAAAGAATTATATGACACAGGGGTGAATTAGATGGTGAAATTTATAATCATGTGCCATTATTTGAGCAACAGTTAAGCAATTTTTTTGAAGATGATGGTGAAAATATTGAGATGGCAAAAGAAAATGTTAATAATGATGCTTTTGACATTGTAAATGTTGACATGAATAATGATCACAATTTAAGTACATCAAAATAATAACAATGGGAGCTTAAAATGTGTTCAGATCTTTATGTAATATTTTTCCATATAACAATGTTATGAATTGATTAGTTTAAAAAACACTATGAATATTATTTGATTTATAAAATTAATGTGAATTTATTTTGTTTAATAGTCTTAAGCATTCTAAATTTAGTATGTTATAAATTGAACTATGTATTATTTGGTTTGGTGCAAAGTTAAGGCTAACTTCTTTATTATTACCTTATCTTATGGAATTTATGTTTAAAAAATGTTCTATCATATTTGCTTTAATTTATTTCTATAGTAAAATATAGCCATTTATAATTTTTAGATGAAATTCTTATGCCATAGACTAGTAAAAACAAATTTTGATGGTATCAAGAAATTGAATAGAACTATTTACATAAATTCATGCCCAACAAATATGTTGTTATAATTTAAAGCTATAAAATATGATCGGTGCTAGGATTTTAGAAAATGTAGTAAACATAATTTTATTCACTTATTTGTTGTTTTTGTTAGTGTATATGCCCTAAAACCAATTATATTGGTGATTGTAATTTTGAATCATGTTATTTTAATGGCAATTCCAATTATTATATTTATATATATTGTCTGCGTAATATATTTAATTATGATAATAACCTTAGAATAATTGTATTCTTAAATGTCCCTAGTCATATATCATTGTGGATTAGGTTGCTTTGATATGTTAAGACTAGCATGTGTGAAGACTTATATGGGATATTAAGTTTACACATGAGTACAAGTTAGAGAACTTGTATACTGGACCGACCCATATTAAGAACACTGCATGGATCGTTATATGAGTGTCATAAGTGGTTCTTAGTGATCATTATTAATATGGTCCTTTGACCTGAGATCACCAAGGTTCCCTACATGTGAGTTTCATATTTTGATACTATTCTATGTCACTAATGGTTAAGTGAATGCAAGGGTAGATATTGGATATGTCACATATCATGCGGAGGGGTTTGTGTGATTAAGATGGGATTTGTCCCTCCTATATAACAGGAGTAACATCTATGGGCCCCTTGACTAAGTAAAGTTGAGAAAATGCATGGCCATGCTCATATGAATTGACATGAGATGTCAATTACATTTGTTTCAGTCAGCTTACTTAGGAGTCAAGAAACCTTAAGATTGGGCTATACGGGAATGACACGGTCCATGTCTCGTGCTCAATCTAGATGTATAGGACAAAAGGACATAAGTGATGATCACGTGTAAAGGTTTAGTCAAATCACCGACTTTCTCATTATTTGGGTAACAATGATGTGTTGCTAGACACCAATCTTTGTTTATGATCATTAATATGATTAATGGTCATTGCCAACGTAATGAGAGCCTGTAGGGTCGCACACTTAGAGCTTAGTGAATTTGGAATTAATGGACCAAATTGTTTGGGCTTAATATTTGGGAATTCATGTTATAATTATAAGGCCCAATAGTAAGCCTATAATTATACAATGGAATAAGGCCCAAATAGGTTAGGTTTTTCTATGCACCTATTTAAATAGGCTTATTGGGTAATAATAGGATTACTATTATTCTTCACGCACCCCAAGTAAAAGCATAGAAAAACCCTAGCCACTCTCCTTGACTAAAATCTCTGAAGAGGCATAGTTAGCACTACGAGGTCTAAGGAGATCAATTCCAACCGGTGTGTGTAGCAGACATTCATCGGTGATTCACGGGTTCGTGTGGATACCACAGAGGTGCAGCCACAAAACGTTGTACTGGTGATCTGATTTACTGGTTTCCATTCCGGTTCGTGATTTGGAAGCAGATCAGATTTGCTGCAGCGGTCAGAAGAATTTTGCCGAAAGGTATAAATCCTAATTCCTGATCTATGGCGTTCTAAATTCGCATGGATCCTTGGTGGAAATCGTGCAAAAAATTTTATTCCGCTGTGTATGTATGATGCGCGATTTCCAGCAGTTTTATTATTTAGTTTATAAAATTGATGTGAATTTATTTGATTTGGAAGTTTTAAGCATTTTAAATTTAGTATGTTCTAAATTGAACTATGCATTACTCTATTATCCAAATATCTTAATAATTGTACATTTTGTAAAAATGCTTAAGTATAAGAGACCGAAGATATGGGAAAGTAAATGAGCATCTAGCTCTCAGTTTGTATTTGCTATGAAATAGACCACCCCAAATTTTGTTTGAACTACATGATCAAACACTATGCACCCTAGCTAGACCACACAACTCACTTACCTTCTACAAGTTCTATGGCCCATTCACCTTTTCTAGATTTCTTACACCACTTACCTATTCAGACCACACAATTTACACATCTTTTTAGGCCCAATAACCTAGAAACCTTATCTAGGCTTCTCACAACACTTATCCTCTCTAGACCATATAGTTTGCATGCCCTTTATAGGCCTCATAGCCTACACATCCTATTCCATCTACCCTTACCACTCACTTTCTTCAGATCACATAGCCTACACACCCTTTTTAGGCCCCACAACCCACACACCCCATCTAGCCTACCAATATCACTCACACATTTCAAACCACACAATCCATACCCTCTATCTAGCTCAACCAAAACACAAACCTCTCCAAGCCTTATGCCCTACATTATAAACCCATTCTTCAAGCCTTATAACTCATAAAGCATGAGCAGTTACTACTTGAAGATGCATAACTTGCTTATGATGATGTTGACATGGAGGACCTATATGTGTACATTAACATCAAAGAAGCTAGAGCTTTAAACACAAATGCTAATTTGATGTCAAAGAAAAATGAATGGTGGGAGTGTGAACTAATAGGTACTTATAATATATTATATTATATCATATAAAACTTCAATTAATATTATATTAGTACTAATAACTCTTACCAAAACTTTAATTTGTTATAATTGTACATAATTATTCTACCTGTGAAAATAGATAATGAAAATATTATTAAAGAAAATAAATTGAAGATGGAGTACAATGGCAGTTAGAGAATGAAATAGTGATATTCCAATTTGACCATAAGACTTATGCAATTAAAAAAAAGGAAGCTTTTATAGACATTGCAAGGTTAGGTGGCTAGGACAAAGATTCCATTAGATTACGATGATTAGCCATTTGTACTTGATTCATTTAAAAATTCCTTACTAAAGTGATACATGCTAGTATATAATAATTTATCTTAATTTTAAATTATGTTTTTCATGTTGTGATGTGTTAATCAAGTAGATTGACTTTTATAATTAGTTAGGCCTTTAATCTTTTTTACTTTTTATAGCCATTCTTTCATATCAAATACAATGAAGAAACATCATAGCCATACATAGTAGGATAATATAAAGGAATTATAAGGTTAGGTTGTACAATGAATATTATGATCACTGCTCGATCAAGGAGAAAACATTGAGTGAAATTTCCCAAAAGGAAGGTTCAAGGAGAAGTGAAAAGGATTTCTTAACATATATGATAGGCTATAACAAGAAGTTATATGTTATTTTTATTTACTATTAAAATGTATGTTTTTATTAGTATTTTATGTTCAAAATTAAATTCATACATGTAGAAAATGGCTAAGCAAAATATGATCAATAGTAGAAAGAAAAAAATTGTTCATACCACTAGTTTAACGTCATTTGCTAGGAAAAAGTACCTAATTGTAATATATACCTCTGCAATACTTTAGATTTGATTAGTTTATGAACATGTTTGGATGGACACTATCTTGTTAAAATTGCAAGAAATGGAATATGGGCACTGTGTTGGATGTGCAAAAGTGTAGGATGTAACCTATAAGCACATAGATGGTAGATATGTAAATGAAGAAGGAAGGGTTATTGGAGTAAGTGTAAATTTAATTAACTCCCTATTTATTGATTAATTTTTTGAATTTTTTTCTCGTTTGCTTAGAAGAGGCTAGATGAAATCCTAAGCCACCAAGACCTATCTACACATTATATTACATCCCTTGATGATGCTGTTAGTTAAGTCTTCAGGAAAGAGCATCTATGTAGTATGTGTAGTATTACAATGAAAGTATGTCTCACAAGCTTATTTGGCTCCAATTCATCCACCATCGATCCTAGCACATAAGATAGGATTGATAAACTAAGATTAGTACTTCAATGAGCAAAAAATAATAATAATAACTGAGGCACATGATGAATTAGTTATACATAAAGAAGAGTTAGTTGCTTATAAAGAAGAATTAGCTAAAGCTAAGGAAGAAATTCATACCATAAAGGAATTAATTTAGTCAATGGTAGGAAATCTTCTAGTGCCTAACAATTCATTTATAGATTATTAGGTAAGTAAGTATGCATAATAAATGATATACAGTCTCATGAAATTTCTATATTTGATATGTTAGTCCAAGAATACCCCAAATTTCCATAATTATTTGGTATATAGCTTAAAAATAAATTTCTTAACTGAATATAAGATTTCTTATTGATAAGAAATGACATGTTTAGTTAAGAAATAAATCTTTTGACTGAGTGTAAGAGTTTTAATTTATTCAAAAGGCTTCAAAGAAGTTTTTCATTATGCCATTTTATCTAGAAATACACTATAATGGCATTCCTTTTATGTGTTATGTAACTTGAATGCATGTGAAATATTTCCAATTTTGTTATCATAAATTTATAACCAATTTCAGCTCCCTCCATCTCAAGATGTTGCTTGGTAAACTACTGCATGGTTGCTAATAGTCATGTCATGTATAATAGAAAAGCATTAGTAAGTAAATAGACAATAGTAGTTAATAGTTTTTGATTGATTAAAGACATAATCATTTCTTTGAATTAAGTGGTGTTTTTTGCTAGTAGTTCTCTCATTAAATGATGTATTTATGATGACTTTGAATTCAAGTGGCATCTTGTTATACACAAACAAAGCACTAACATCCAACTAATAAAATTTTTTTATTTTATATAATTGTTAATAATAGTTCAAGTTATCTCATATTCTTATCTAGCATCATTATCATCTCTAGGGATTTGTATAGCATCTTTACTAGTGAAGGAGCCATAACTTGAACCTAACATCATTTCTAAAAATTACTCTTTTATAAATCAAATGCAAGCTTTTATGATCAAGCAAAAACTTTAGCCTTAACTGATGGTTGTTGCCATTTTGTGCATAACAATAGGTGTTAATTGTTGTTAGAGAGAAACTTAGTGTATATTGAATACCAGTTAAAATTAATTCATTTTTTTTTATTTTGATAGTTCAAGGATGGCATTGCAAGCTTACTTATTTAATAAGCTGTGGAAACTTTATATTTTACATTTTTTTCTATTTTAATGTGTTCATCATATTGAAAACTACATAGAGGTTCTAGTATATTATTTGCAACCAATTGTTTTCTAAAGTTTTTAAATCTTTGCATAAATCAATACATACAAACATACATATATATATGTATGTGTGAATGTCATTTTTAGTGTATATTTTCTTATATGTGTTTGATATTGTAACTGATAAGAATTTTTATTTTTTCTTCTTGTATGATGGTGCTTAAGTTGATTTATGAGATCATAAAGACCAAAATTCACCTCTAAAGGAGTCAAAAACATCTTTAGAAGGGAGCAACAACAATTGGAACCATTACCGCTCTTTCTAGATTTTTAGGTTTTTTGATATAGTGAAATTGGTGTATTAATGACAATTAATTTTCTAAGTTAGTCATTTTTTAATATTTTTTACTAAATAATACAATTTCTAACTTTGATAATTAATAATTTTTTTTGCTTTTTTTGGGTTATGTTGTAAATTTTGTTTCTACTTTAATTTAGTGTACATAAAATTACATAACTGATACTATTATTTCAACTATGAAATTTTTTTAAAAATGAATGGTGAAATTAAAATATTAATGAGTGATTTATTTTCTTAAATAAAAGGAGCTAATTATGAATCACTTCCAAAATTTTTGAAAAAGTAAAATTAAAAATATGGATGCAATTATGAACCACATCCAATAAGTGAATTTAAAATTTTAAGGCATAGCTTTGTAGTAATGAGGTAACTACTACGAATGTTTAGTGATAGTTGGAAACCATATCTGTAAGTTGAACCCTAAACTACAATAGTTAAATGTAAGCACTTCCAAATAGTGCCAACGGCCAACTTTAAAGTAGCTAAACAAACTACTACTAGCAAGCATAGCAATAGTTCAATCCACCCCAAAACCTTATAATTAAACATTTCAGTCATTTTCCATCATCATAATATTTTACAGCTATATTCTTATAAAAGATGTTTTCTATCAAAATAAATGGATCACCTAACCTAAAATTATATTAGGATTTCTCATTAATTAGTTAAATGAATGGAGTTAGTCTAAGTAAGAGTACAAACTTTAAGTTCAGGTATAAAATTATTTAAAAGATTATAAATAAGAATGAAACTTGTTGTGTAAAAATTAGGGGATTAAACTTCCATTTTGATCTTTTGAAATTTTGTAATTATAAATACAAATAAATGAGATTATTTTTACAAAAAATTGTATATCTTTTCATAAAACAAATGATTTTTAATGAAAAAGCCAAAAAAATTTATCTAAAGAAATTTCTATTATACATATAAAATAACTTTTCTATTATGTTTTGAATTATATATGTCATAAAAAATTAACCAAGACAATCATAGTAAATAGTTTTAATAGTCACAAAATTTGAAAACACCAAAAGAACTAAAGGATTAGCGCATGAACAAAACACATATTTCCTTAAACTAATTTGATAGCAATGGCAGGGGGTTGGGTTTGAATAGGTCTAAATTGAACTCAATCAGATCCAAATTTGTTAACGACCCTCACTTTGGATCCATTAAGAGCTTAATAAGATCCAATTAAACTCAAAATGGATTTATTTAAACCTACTAATACAAATATAATTTAAACCTTTTTAATAAAAATAAAGAATTATTCTTTTTTTATTAATAATAATTACATTTGATAATTATAAATGATATTTGTTTTTCTATTCATATCCATTCTTCTTTTGACCCATCAATACTATCTATATTAACTTTAAGATAAATGTAGATTTATCATTAATTATTGATTTTATCGAATAAAGGTTGTATTTAGTCGATATATAGATAATTATTTATCTATTTATATTATGATTAGATACTCTTATATTGTACAAGCTAATATAATAAAATAAAAATTGCTATTTTTAAATATCATTATAATTTAATTAAATATAAATCTTTTAATTTTATTTATCTAAAATAAACAATCACAATATTCTTATATATATGTGACAATATTAATTTTTATGTAATAATAAATTAATAAGAGAATATGTTATTCAAATAAGTCTAGTATAATACTCAAAAGAGACTAAAAACCTATTGAATATTTATAAGATATAGACTTCTATATTGTATAAATTAATATTATTGGATATTCAAAATCTATTAGATATTTAATGAGTAAACTCAATTACAAGTCATTAAGTAGTGGGTTTAAATTGGGTAAGACCCATTGAATAAATATGTATCAATTCAGTTAAAATTTATTGGATATAAGTATTTTTGTCATTCGTATCCATATTTGCATGCCCTAAAAACATGCACATGGAACTAAATAGTGATTTACAAGCAATATAATCCTTGTGCAAGATTCTTTAATTGTAATTTTTTTTTGTAACTTTACCTTGGATAATTAAATTTTTTGCATTTTTTGTTAATAGCAAAATAATTGCTACTTATAATTTAAAAGCATGCTATAAGTCTCCTATAGTATCTTCAATGGATTCCATCTTCCTTTTTCTTATTTAGGATATAGAAGATTGCTAACATCCACCTGTCCTTACTTACCTATCAATATGTAGAAGTGAACAACTTTCACTCTTTCAATTAAAGAAATTATACTACTATTTTAAAATATAAAATAAATATGATATACATAATAACATTTTATATGTTATTTTGGTATAAATATATATAATTACACTATTTATGCATGAAAAATGAATTCTTAAGTAAAAGAGTATGAGTTTGTAATTACAATTATGCAAATTAAAGTAAAAAGAACAAAAAAAAGAGAGGAAGAAGAAGAAAAAGAAAGAAATTCAACTAACTTGTACAACTAAAGAAAATTGCATTGTAGAAATTTTCTTAAAAGTTATTGCAATCACATATATTATGTTGTAGTGTGAATGTGTGCATTGATATATATATATATATATATATATATATATTATATATATATATATATATTGTTATGGTAGGTTCCTCTTAAGTGGACCCATAATTTATTCATATTTATTGTTTTGTATAAAAAAGAGGAAAAAAGAGGATTGATTAGGGCTATTTTGTAATTAACCCTATTTAGGTTTTGAAAGTTAAAAGTGGCTGTAAACCTTTCCTATATGGCTTTAATAGAAAGCTTTGTTAAGGCTTTGTATGGAAGATTTGAAATCCATTTCTTGATAGGAATCTGAGTGTTATAAAGATTTGTATGTGTATATATATAATATATATGGTTGAATAGTGTGGTATGGGTGGAATAAAAAAGGCTTTCAGTTCCGTGTGCCTTGATAAATTGAATAGAGAGAGTTGCTATGCATAGGAGGTTTCTTTTTAGTGCCAAGGAGAAAAGAAAAGTTTCCATACAATTTTGCCAAATTGTACCAAAAAAGTTATTACTTTTTACTCATATTCTCATCAAACTTAGGTAAGTTGTTGTTGGTAATTTAGATAGTAATATGCATATTTTCCTACTAACTTGCTTCTTCTTTATTAGCTAGTTTTACACAATAATTATGTTAATTATTGTATTAATTTTGTTAAGGATTCCACCTGTTTTGGTGAAGAGTTTTTTACACCAGTTGTTTTTTGGAATTTTTTGGAAGACATTATTATTGTATCCATTATTTTGTTAATAGATTTTTTACTAGCTTGGTCTCGTAGTTTTTACTCTCACATTGAGGGATTTTCTATGTTAAAAATTGTTGGTCTCTTAATTTATTTTCTTTGTAATATATATGGTGATATATTTTATTATACATATGGGAAAAAGTCAATCCAAGTGAATAATTTAATTTTTTCTCTATGTATTACTCTGGTAATTTTTTTCCTTGAAAGTAGTATCAGAGCTTAAGGTCTGGTAAATTCTTTTTATGTAAATATGGAGGCTAATATAAGTAGAATGCTACTTTTAAATCGTGAAAATGATGAAAGTGATTAAGATAGGGTTAATATAATTGTTGATCAATTTCTTTTAGTCTATGAAGATGATGTCGTCAACCTTGTAAAGAATATAACTAGTTAGGTAGTTCATAGTGGTGCTTCCACCTATATTACATGCAGAAGGAACATTTTTTTCATCTTATGCTCTAGCGATTTTAGAGATGTCATTTTGGCTTATAAAGGTATAATAAAGTGTGTTGATATTGGTGATGTCATTTTGAAAACATCCAATGGAACTAGATTAACCTTCAAGAGTGTGAAACATGTTTCAAATATTCAGTTCTCTGTAAGTAAACTTAGTGATGAATGTTATGATTTTTTTTTCACGTAACCGATGGAAACTTACCAAGGGTTCTATAATTGTGGCTAAAAGATCAAGGTATTCAATACTTTTCTTAACTTAAGCAAAAATTATCCAAGATGTTATTAATTCTATAAAGTCAAGTAATGAGATTGAGCTATGGCATTAGAGGTTGTGTCATATGAGTGAAAAAAGAAATTGTTATTTTGGCTACAAAATATGCATTACATGGAGTGCAATGTTCACATTTACAAGGTTGTGATATTGTTCAACTAGAAAATGGAATATAGTAGCTTTTAAAAGTTATCCATCTTTTAGAAAATCAAAGATACTTGAATTGTTGCAATTTAATGTGTGTGTGGTCCTATAAGTATAAAGACATTTGACAGTTCTCTTTATTTTATTACATTCATTGATGATTACTTAAGAAAGATATAGGTATGTACATTCAAGATAAAAGATTAAGTGTTTAGGGCATTTAAATAATTTCATGCTCTAGTTGAAAGAGAAATAGATAAGAAGTTGAAATACATACACACTGATAACAGATATGAATATTTAGAACCTTTTGATGCTTATCGCAAAGGGCAAGGTTTTAGACATAAAAAACACCACTAAAGATTCCTTAGTTGAATAGCCTAGTTGAAAGGATGAATAGAACATTAAGTGAGAGAGTTAGATGTTTACTTTTATATGTTAGACTACTAAAAACTTTTTAGGCTGAAACTTTAAATATAGTTGTGCATATTTTGAATTGCTTTCCATATGTTTCTTTGTAGTTTGAAGTGCCAAAAAAGGTTTAGCCAGATAAGAATATTTCTTATGATCCTTTATGAATTTTTTGATGTAAAGTATTTATGCATATTCCAAGGGATGAGAGACCCAAGCTTGATATCAAGACAAAGCAATGCATATTTCTGGGTTATGATGAAGATAAATTTGGTTACAAATTTTATAATCCTATTGAAAAGAAGTTGATAAGAATTAGAAATGCTATGTTTGTGGAAGATTAAAGATTGAAAGATATTAGCAAGGAAGAAATGATAATGCCTTAGCATAGTAAATCATCATTTAACTTAGATATTGTCCATCCAAGATTGGAGTAAGATAGAGTTAAAGCTTATAATTTTGAGAATGATGCCATTGACGCAGATGAACAACTAACACTAGAGACTCTAGTTGTTGTACTTAGAAGATCTACTAAAATTAAATAACATTCTCAAAGTATACTAAAAATGAGCACATTCTTTTTTACTGATAGAAGAGAGCTAGAATGTTATAAAGAGGCCATGGAAAATGAATACAAAAGTGAGTGGATCGAAGCCATGCAAGATGAAATAGAATTTTTACAAGAAAATCACACATTTAAGTTAGTAAAATTACTAAAAGGTATGGAAGCTTTAAAGAACATGTTAGTGTATAAAATAAAGAATAAGGAAAATAACTCTAGGAAAACAACTCTAAGCCTCGATATAATGCCAGATTGGTTGTGAAAGGATTCAATTAGAGAAAAGAAATTGACTTTAATGAAATTTTTTATCCTGTTGTGAAGATGTCTTCTATTTGTATAGTGCTTGGCTTAGTAGCTAGTCTTAATTTGAAAATTAAGTAGATGGATATGAAGATAACATTTCTTCATGGTGATTTAGAAGAAGAGATTTACATAGAATAGCTAAAGGGTTTTGAAGTGAAAAGAAAAGAAAACTAGGTTTGCAAATTGAGGAAGAGTCTTTATAGGTTAAAGTAGGCTCTTAAGTAGCAATACAAGAAGTTTAAGTCAGTTATAAAGGAACAAAGTTACCATAAAACAACCTTTGATTATTGTGTGTTCAAAAACTCTCTGCTGTTGATTTTATCATTTTTTCTCTATGTTAATGACAATCTGATTATTGGTAAGAATGTTAAAAGAATTATTAAATTGAAGAGACAATTAAGTAAGTCTTTTTCCATGAAATATTTAGGTTAGGCTAAATAGATTTTAGGCATGATAATTACTTAGGATAGAGATACAAGAAAGCTCTATTTGTCACTAAAGAAGTATATCAAGAAGGTACTTAAGAGATTCGATATGCAAAATACCAAAGCTATTTCAAGTCTTATTGCTACTCACTTTAAATTGAGTGCTAAAGAATGTCTAACTATGGATAAAGAACAACAAGATATGAAAATAATTCCTTATGCCTCAACAATTAGAAGTTTAATATATGCCATTGTATGTATTAGACTTGCATTGCTTATGCTATTGGTATAGTAAGTCGTTTCTCTTAAATCCAAATAAAGAGTATTGGAATGCTATAAAATGGATTATAAGATGTCTTCAAGGTACAAATGATTTGAGCTTATGTTTTGGAGATGAAAAACCTTTGCTAATTAGTTTTACTGATGCAGACTTAGCTAAAGATATTGATTCCCATAAATCTACTTTTGGTTATTTGATCAAGTTTACAAGAGGGCTATGGCATGGCAATTTAGATTGCAAAAGCATGTTGCTTTTTCAAATAATAGATGAAAAATTTATTAGAACAACCAAAGCATGTAAAAAGTTATTATGGATGAAAAAGTTCCTTCAGGAATTTGGGTTTAAGCAAGATCGTTATATCTTGTTTTATGATAATTGAAGTGCAATATACCTTAGTAAAAATTTTATTTTTCATACAAGGTCAAAACACATTGATGTTTGATATAATTGGATATGCAATGTTTTGAGTGATAAGTTGCTAGAACTTGAGAAAGTTCTTATAGATGGTAATGGTGTTGATATGTTGATTAAACCTTTATTAAGGGAAAACTTTGAAGCATGTTGTTCAGTAACCAGAATGATGGTATTCTCTACTTAGTTAGAAGGGAGAGATTTGTTATGGTAGTTTCCTCCTCAGTAGACCCATAGTTTTTTTATATTTATTGTTTTGTATAAAGAGGGAAAAAAAGAGGGAAGCATTAGGGCTGTTTTATAATTAACTCTATTTATGTTTTGAAAGCCAAAAGTAGTTGTAAGCTTTAACAAAAAACCTTATTAAGGCCTTGTATGAAAGACTTAAAATCCATGTCTTGATAGGAATCTAGGTGCTATAAAGATTTGTATATATATATATATTGTATATGGCTGGATAATGTGGTATGGGTGGAATCGAAAAGGCTTTGGATAATGTGATTTTCTATGAGCAACAAGGTATTATTTCACACTTAGGTTTCATGTGCCTTGATAAATTGAAAAAGAGAGGTGTTGTGCAAAAGAGGTTTCTTTTTAGTGCTGAGGAAAAAAGAAGAGTTTCCATACAATTTTGCCAAATTGTACTAGAAAAGTTATTACTTTTTACTCAAATTCTCATCAAACTTAGGTAAGTTCTTATTAATAATTTAGGCAGTATTATGCATATTTTTCTACTAACTTTCTTCTTCTCTGTTAACTAGTTTTACACAGTAATCATATTAATTATTATGTTAATTTTATTAAGAATTCAACCTATTTTGGTGAATAGTTTTTTACACTAGTTGTTTCCTAGAATTTCTTGCAGGACATTGTTATTGTATCCATTATTTTGTTAGTGAATTTTTTACTAAATTAGGTCTCATAGTTTTTACCCTTACATTGAAGAGTTTTTCATGTTAAAAATTGCTAGTGATATATTTTATTATCCCTGTGGGAAAAAGTCAATCATAGTGAATAATTTAATTTTTCCACTACGTATTACTTTAGTAATTTTTTTCCAACATATATATATCTATATTAAATGTATGATTCACAATATGTTCCAACAATCATTCTTACATTGACTTCTTAAATTCTACTCTTATTAAAATGTTAATATTAAAGAAATTATTAATATTTTTGGCAAATTACTTATTCATTATTTTAGTGAACTTTGCAAATGGTTACTGTAACTATGAGAAGAACTTAGAAATGTTAAATTTATGAGTAAACTCTATGAGTTTTAGAGTTTGATACACTTAATTGAATAGACTCAATTATACAAATTCAACGTTTTCAATATTGTGGTCGAACTAATTAAATTCATATAAATTCAGTAAATTTATAGAATTAGTCAAATTTACTAAGTTTAAAATATTGACAATTTAATTTTTTAGAGGTGGACATTTGGCATGCTAATATTAGTCTACATGTCCATCATAAAAAGGAAAATGAAAAGGAAAAAATAATTTTCCTAACTAACTTCTTAAGAGAGAACCAAGTAATGAGAATTATAGAGCTTTACTTTAACAAATATATATATCATATAGGGATCTAAAATTAAGTTTTTTATATTTATTGACTTGAATTTTATAGATTTGTTTTATTATATATTTAATTGATAATTCTTAATTTATATTCAGAATACATTTTTGATACATAAAGCATTGTAGTCACTTTAATATTATAATTAGCAATAACAAAGTCATTAAAAGCTTTATATATAAACAAACTATTTCAAGATTGTGATTCATATTTTAGGATTTTAATTTATTGATGATTAAATTTTTGTTTGATTTAAGACTTCTTAATCCGAGAATGGGCTTTTGATTTTGATAATATTACTATCTTGGGTTTTTTTGATATTGATAGGCCCATTTTTTTCAAAATTGAACAAGAGATAGATGCATAGATTAACAAGTACTCGATTAAATATAATGAGGAACATATCTAATGTCATTGATAATCATCCCATCATTTTATATTTGAAATTAGAAAGATTGTAAATAAAAAATATTCTATTTTATAAAATAAAATTCTAAATTAGTATTATTTGATTTTGATAAGGAAAATATTTGTAAAGAAAGAAAATGTACAAAATTGTATGGTATAACTTTGGAAAATAATTTTATTGTGCAATAGATGAAGATACTTTCCCCTGTAAAACCCTTTATAAAAATTACATTTTGTTCACTAAACCATGCTTTCTTTAAACTACATTAACAAATGTTCAATAAAAAAATTGAATGCCATTGTGGTTTAATAGCAAGAGGCTTAAACATGGTGTCAATAATTAATAAGATTTCACTTAAATAACATCTAATATCTTTTAAATGTTTTCTTCCTTCCTCTTCATTCAATGCCTAATGTTTTAATCACACCTACTAATATCTTAAAAAAATAATTCAAAATTTTCTAGTATCAATATATAAAAAAGTCAAACATTAAAAAGGATTTAAAAAATGATTTTTAACAATCTAATTTTCTAACAAAAGCAAATATGCTTTAAGTACTATTGCAAGCAATGAAGGGACCATGGCCTCCCTATACTTGACCTAGTCTTATGTGGCCACTTTGATAGTGTACTAATACCTAATGTTACAATGGAAATTTTAATTTTGATTATGTTTGATGTTCAAATCTAAGATTTCTTTTTTAATTATCACTTCCATCTTCATCAAATATATATACATACATACATATATATATATATATATATATATATATATATACATACAATACATATATATTATATATATATATATATATATACATATATATATATATATATATATACATATATATATAATTTGATAAATTGCATTGTTGTGCTATTTCCTAAACTTCATTTTAAATAAGTGCTAGCATTGATCTTTATTTTAAGGAGGTATTAATTTTATGAATTATTACTATTATATTTACAAAATACCCTATTTTAATTAAGCGACATTCTTATCCCTTTTGTGTGAGAATTTCTACTTTCACATCTAATTTTAAACCTTTGTATGTTATTTTGAACTTAATCCTTATTCCCTGTTTACCTTTAATTGATCTCCTCCATTTTTCAATTCTCGTTGCTTGTGTTCATCCCTTCTTTTTCTAATTGCATTATTATTAGGTAATTATAATTTTTTTGTCAATGGAACAGTATGTGTTGCTTATATGTAAGTATAGGGTGGAAATTATGGTATTGAAGATCAACGCTAGTATAGATTACAATAATTTAGTTCGGATGATATGTGCAAATTTTAAGAATATATTTGCTAATGATTCTCCCTTTTTATATTCTCTTCTTGGCCATCCTATTTGTTTATTGAGGAATAAGTTAGAATTAGAAAATATGATTAACTTGGTTCACATTTTGGACTTGAAATATTTGAATCTAAATGTTAATATTAGTTCGAGTTCTATATTATACTCGCTCTGTGATGGTGTTGTTCTTTTCGAGAGATAAGTTACTATTTCAAATGTTATGGAGTGCGATGGTGTTTTAGTTCCAAGTTTGTGTTCTTCAAATAGTGAAAAGGTTTATTGTTCGATTCATGGTCAGGTGCAGTCAACCATATTAGTCAAAGATTCTTTAGTAGTGTTGTTAAGTTTAGGAATGCATTGTACAAGTATTTAATTAAGAGAGGCTTTTCATTTGATTATGTTAATAATACAGAAATGAAGGCGGTAGCTATATGCTCAAAAAAGCACAAGGAAGGATGTGAGTGGATTGTTACTGCTTCATAATGATTTTTTTCTATATTAAGAAGTTAGTGAATCATCACACTTGTAGTCTCGTGTTAAAATAGTTTAACTTCAAGGAAAATGGGTTTCAAATTGATTTCTAAATTGGTTATAGATTTAGTTAGGGAATTCCCATCATTCATAACCAGTGATGTTGTAAATCATTTTCAAAATAATTATGGATTGACAATTCCCTAGTGCAAGGCATGACTTGTAATAGAGAAAGCAAAAGGTATGGCATTTGATAATTTTGATGACTCCTTCAAGCAAATCAGTTAGTATGTATCTGCTATAAATGAAGTGAATCCTAGTAGTTACATTATGATGGACGTGGATGACAGTAACAGGAGATTCAAAAGGATGTTTATGGAATTTCATGCTTGCATTGAAGGATTGATGTTGTGCAAACTTATTTTGTTTATTGATAGGACTTTTTTGAAGTCCATACTTAAAGAGGTTATCTTATCAGCTATCAGCAAGGATGGCAATCAAGGTGAATTGTTTTCATTTTGAGTTTACTGTTAACTATTTTCCAATTAAGAACCATTCCATTTGGCCATTTGATTGCTGTTATTATTTAGAGGTTAAATAATAATATAGCATCCCTTATTACTATCTGGTCTTTAAACAGTAACATGGAAGGTTTTGTGCTTTTCCTTTTCTTTTGTTGATACTTTCATCTAGAATATCCCTTTATTTAGATATTCTATTATGAGCTTTATCGATGTTGCTATTTAAAAAGCAAACAATAACATATAAGCATTAGTATTGTTTTGTTGTAGTTTTGTTATTAATAAGAGTTAATTTGGCTATTTATTCATAGCTTGTGTTAGTTGGATTGATAATTGGATGTACTTATTTGATTGCTTGATTGATGTTACTATTAGGGGACAAAATAGTAACATGGAAGTAGTGCCATTATTTTTTATGAGTTTTGCTATTAATGAGAATTTATTTATGTATTTATTATCCTTTTTTTGTTAATATTACTATTTTCATATAAACAATAATATGGTTTGGGATGTAGATCATGTTTCTATTTTAATGGCTTATATTTCTATTTGGTGTGATTGTTCCATTTCAAGATTGTTTCCTCTAGCTTTTGTTATGCTTGATTTTGAAAATCAAGAAAATTGATTTTGGTTCCTTTTTAATTGTCCATAATAGTTAATATAGATCGATGGGTAACTTTTATTTCCAATCATAATTTGGGATTGTTCAAAATAATGCTAAAGGTTTTTCCAACAATATCTTACTTCTTTTATTTGCATTATTTAAAATAGAATTTGAGGAATAGATTCAATGGTGCTACATTTTCAATTTCCTTCAAGGATCTATAGTTTACTTATTTGCAAGGTGTCCACATTCCCTAACAATAAGTACATTTAAGGAGAACTTAGAAGTTTTCAAATGTGAAGGAGGCTAGATTACTAAGAATTTTCTCACAGGGCTTGCATCTGAATGTTGATTGAACACTTTCAATCGTAGTTGTCATCATGGTGAGATGACACCAGATGCAGTTGAATCTTACATTTCTTGGATTCATGATATGAGGAAGTTATCGATCACAAATATAATTGATAATATTCATTTGAAGCTAATGGAGTGGTTTGCTAAATGGAGGTCCGAATCATTATGTTAGAATAATGTTATTTGTCTAGTCTAGGTGTTGAGATTAGAATTACACTCAAGGAAGTGTAGAGGCTGGGTTATTAGAAGTTATCAGAAACTATTTTTAAAGTATTACCAAATCTAACCTTGTGTGTGGATATTTCTTAGCACAGTTGCATTTATCACTAGTGGCAATTGGATGACTTTGCTTGTGTTCATGCAGTTGCTACTATAAAAAGATATGGAATTCCTTTGAATAAGGTTGTTAAGAATTATTTCTGTGTGAGCATGTACAGGAAGATGTATGAATAAGTCATACGCCCCATTCCTACAATGCTGAGGTAGGAGATTGATATAGGTGAGGAAGTAGCTATCTTACCTCCAATTTTAAAAAGATAAGTAGGTAGACCTAAGAAGATGAAGATTAGGTCAAAGGGTGAGTGTGTTAAGAAAATTAAATGCGATAGATGTGGCAAACTAGGATATCACAATAAGAAAAGTTGCAATGAGCTAGCTTGAATGTAGTTTTTTTTGTGTCATAATTATATTCTTTATGATTATTTTCTTATGTAAAAAGAAACAATAATGTCATTCTAATACTGTAATGCAACTGGTTATTAGTTAGCATTAATGGTTGACATGTTTCTATTTGGTTAGTTTTAGTAGTAACATCATTGAAAAAACTACACAATTACCTGCATGTTACTATTTTGATTCAAAATAGTAACATTAAGGTAGAAGTTGTAAATATATGGTATATAAATTTTGAATGTTAAAAGAAATTGAAAAAAAGAATATGCTGAATTTTTATTAACATTTACGATTGAATGTTACATATAAATCAATGTTACATATAATTGAATCTAAGATGTTACATGTAATTGAATGTTACATGCAATTGAATTTGACCTATAAGGAAAATATTACATATATATATATATATATAAGAATCATCTTCAACTGAAAGGATTGAAATCCCTGAGGAATTTATTCATTAATTTTGCCCTATATTCCCTCACAAATTTTAGTGGAAATTATTCTTCAAATTCTTTATTATTGTATATATATCCTCTATCTGCTTGCACATAAAAATTCCACAATCTTTCTTAAAATTGTAAATTAGTAGAATGAGTTAGTTTGGTACTTCCTAATTATGGTACTTTTGGATTAGTAAAGAAGGGTTTACTTATGATCTAAATTCCTATTGTAGTGACCTTTCGTATGATATGAGATCAAAAGGTAGCTTTACAATTGCTAGTTCCACTCCTATATCCATATCATTCTTATGAATGATCTCATTCTTTTTTTTCTCATAGTAGTCTTTTTGTTGTTAAATTAACAAATTACATAAGATATCAAGTGAAAAAAGGAATATGTTATTATTTAGTCTGGAAATAGTAGCATAAAATAAAAATTAAAAATAAATTTAGAAATCAAGCATCATTAACAATAAAATCGATAAAAAAATAACATGTTAGTGTTTTCAGAATAAAAAGTAATATGTTATTTTCGTTAGTATGAGATGTTATTGTTTGATCTAGAAACAGTAACATCAATCAAAAAATAAAAATAAATAGACAAATAAAGTATGATTAGCA
>JAIUCU010000247.1:0-51714 GCA_020226215.1 Sindora glabra
AAAAAAAAATCAAATTAATTAAAAAAAATTGGATTTGCTCAATGGGATAGATGTGTTCTCCACATCACTGTGCGGAGAGGAGAGCTGATCGAGGTATGAGCCATTTTTCACTACAAGACAAACAACTTTGTACAGTCCAAAGGACCGGTGACGGAGAAAATTTATTAATGAAGTCGTCCCAGGAATAGGAAGTCATGACCCATTCCGCGTCCCATTTTTACGGTGATCGGAAATACCATTATACCAGGGATGCCCTTTCCAGCTTTCCCCTCAATTCCTGCAAACCGCCCACAGTTTTCCTTCACCACTCTCATTCTCGGCCTTCAAATTCGCCATATCTACCAGACCCCCGCAATCTTACTCATCAAATCAAAAGCCTAATTCATATTTCTCTCTCACCACATCCATCCAGAATCATCATCGGTTGAGCAAATTAATTGAGAAAATGAGTGGAAACAGCACAAGAGCGTGGATAGTGGCATCAAGCATAGGTGCAGTGGAGGCACTGAAGGACCAATTGGGTGTTTGCAGGTGGAACTATGTTCTGAGATCAATTCAACAACATGCGAAGAACAACATCAGATCGTATACTCAGGCTAAGAAATTGTCTTCTGCTTCTTCTGCTGCTGTTGCAAATCAGGGGAAGAGGAGTAAGGAGGAGAAGATGAGGAGACTCATGGATTTGGATTGCCGGGGCCCCACTACTGCTAGGTTTTGATGTTTCTCTCATCGGATGCCTCCTAATATTCAGAATCCCCTAATCATGCAATGCTTTGTCATTTCATGATTTGTGCATCCCTTTCAACCAATTTTGTTTAGATATTGTATTTACATGAATGAATCAGCAAAGATGAAAAACTATTGCCCAATATTATGTCTCATCGTTTTCGATTATTGTTGTTTTAATTTGATCAACGAAGCGTGTTTATCAGTCTGGGAAAGTGGCTGCTTGTTATGGCGGTAGAGATTTAAGGGTTTGTTTGGCATTCTGTTGGACCTCCAAGAATCAATTCCAAGAGTCTCGTAGTTATTCATCAGATGTTTGGTTGCTGAAAATCAATTGGCTATACCAAAAACGCCTTAATTATGCTATAAAATGACGGTGGACAGAGAGCGCTAAAGGGAGTATGTTTGGTATAAAGCAAAGATAATTAATTTTGAGCATATTTGAATGTGGATGAATGATTTTGAAACGATAGATAAATATATTTATATTTGAGAAAAGGATATTGGAGTTGTGGTAACATTTTAATCCAACATGATTCGTTGATTTTAAAGATAAAAATGATTTTACATATTCAAAAATCAACTCTAACACATGATTTTGATGGAGAAATCAAATATAGAACTTGAAATTGATTTTGTATCTTTTCAATGTAATATCAAACAATACATGTGTGTGTGTGTAATTTGCATACCTAATTTTTCTTTTCATTCACTAGGAATTGTAAAATTTTAAATTTTGATTTGAATTGATGTCCCTTTACTCAGTTCATTCAATTTGATTTAAGTCAATCTCACTTTATTTAGTTCAAATTATGTCAATTGTAAGAAAATTTTGAGAAACTTCATTCAGAACGAATTATGTCAATTGCGGGAAACAGAATGTTCTAACACTTGCCGGTTTACACCAAGGGGGAAAAGAAAGAACAAATCCACAACATTGGGCTTTTGCGTAGATAGATTCACGTTACAAGAATGAATAAATAAATAAGAACCTTTCTTTCGGTAATGAAATTTGCTTTCTAGCCCAAGGAGCCTTCCGCACAACTTAGTGTTACTGCCTGTCTCAAATTTTCTTCCGGTTGTCTCCGTCTGAAATTGTGACCCCTCCCTTGCAATAGCAGGGGAAGCAGATTTCTAGGGCTCCCCCTCTTCAACAGCAGGGAGAGTCCATGCTTGTATTGTTAGATCTTTTCTGTTTATTTTAATCTTATTTGGGTGTGATTTTCTCTTTTTATATGAAGCAATTTTGTGCTCGATGCATAGAAAGTTCTTTTCAAATTTCTTCGTGCAAGCTCTGCTGATGTTGCTGAAGGATCTAATTCACTAAGCTGATTTTCTGGCCTTCACTTGGAAGATTCTAAGCTAATTTGGAGGAGAAGATCAGATCTGTCTTGCTGTAGAGCTTCTTCGGCCCCTACATCTATCATTTTTTTCATACAATTTGAAATACTTAAACAGTCTGTTCTTTTTGTATGAAATAATTGAACGGCCAATTATTTTTATTTTTATTTTTTATTTTTGTCTTGGTTTTCACCTCAATACGGGTGGATCTAATTTTGGATTGAGTGCTTTGTTACTGATGTTTTCCATTCTAGTATTTAGTTAGTTGATGGGTTTTCAGCTTTGCATGGTCACATGTAGTGTATATTTGATCACTTTTTTCACTGTTACTCTGTAAATCTCATGTTTTTTTCCCACTGCCGATAAATGTTCTTGACAGCAAAAAAGGGGCATTGCAGGGGTTCATTGTAAAAGGTTTTCTGCAAGTGTAGAATCAAGGCTGAAGTATAATGTTTCAAGGAGTTCGATTTTTCAAAATGTTAAATATTTTATTATTAGATTATTTCTTTCGAATTTCAAAATAAATAAATTAAAACTAAAAATATAAATATTAATACATTAAATATAATCCAACAATAAAAACATTTAATTTTTCGGAAGATTGAATTTGTCATAACATCACCTTGGATATACATACTCAAAAATTCAATGGATACATACTCTTATAACTTACGCACGGCAACCCTTTATACCGCACAACTTTTTCATTAAAAAAATGTAATTTTCAAGTAATAAGTAGAGTGGTTGGGGACAGCTAATGAATGTGATGGAATTTTAAGAATCTTGTTCTGCATCAAGGAAAAGAAATCTGTTTCCAGATCTTCCTTCCACCTTAGCTCATCTGGCATCTAATCTTTTTAATCAGTTTCTGAAGAGCTTTCAAAATACAGAAAATGATGACTTGCATGATAGTGACAGCCATGCTCATGACCAAATCAAACATTGTTATGCACTTGTGGATACTAATTCCAACCACCGATATATACCCCTTTTCACCACTTAAGTTAAAAGTAACAATCGATATTCTCATGTGACAGACCAAAGAATAAAAAAGAGGAAAGGATATCACCAAAAAATACAAGAAACCAACCAAAACCAGCAAATGAGTGGGAAAGGAAAGATGAAGTATGAAGATTGTGTTACTTTTGGTCACAACTAAAGAGTTTGTAGAACATCTAACACTTGTATCATCGAAAATTCTGCCACTGCAAATGTTGACGCTTTACTGAAGTAAGCCATGTTAGGTGCCAATTGAGTACAAAAACTTACACAGTTAAGTCTCTTCTACGAGACTACTTGCTTTTTTTAATTGGTGAGCTCTGTGGTAGATTTTAAAATTTAGGGTGGTATGATAATTTTTAAAATTATTAAATTAAGATTATTTAATTATATTTATTAAAAAATAAATAATTGTAATTGAATATTTTTTTTAGAATTGTCATTTCATCTTAAATTTTAAAATTCTTTGAGTACCATGTACTTTTTTAATTATATGTTGGTAGATAAAATTGTTTAAAATATATTTTAGGTGATAAAATTAAAACTTTTATAGTTAAAACTTCAAAAATGCATTTTAATCTCTCAAATAAAAAGTAACGATGTTAATATATGATAAATCCTCTTATTTTGAGCATTTGGATCAGTCATGTTCCACTTAGGACCGATGGGGTAAACTAAGATGATCTTTCTTTGTATTGTACACAATTAACCTTATACAATTACTCAAGGCATGTGAAATGGTTATTAAAAAAAATTATTTCATCTATAGTAAAAAATTTAACTAATGTCAATTAGTCTAGTGATCTCGATTAACCAAAATTAATTACGTTGATAGTTATAAATGTCAATTATATATTGTATGTAATAGATAAAATAATTAAACTATTCTCGATTTTAAATGTTTTGATCAACTGAGGTTTATATGTGATCATCTAATTGGATGATCAAGCATCCCATCCATTATTGAACCCACAATCACTATTACACTATTGCAACTCTGGTAGAATACTAACCGACTTGATTGCCGGAAGGGTCGTGGCAGTGATCACCGCTTGACACCTGTCTTGTGGGTTGTTCTTCAATGTGTTCAATCATTCTGCAGTCATCTTTTAGTTGGGATCTTTTCAACATACATCGTTTGTTCTTCATCTAGAATTGTAGTCAGTATCAAACCATCTTTCACAATGAAATGAAATGAGATGGTAATTCTCAAAGAAGTTCTATCTTTTGAATCAAAAGAAGAAATTATATTAACCTTTATTGAAATATAATTCAATTACACTCAATATTTTTCATTTTTTAAAATTATATATTTTCATCTTCAAATACTTTTACACCACCAAAAATAACAAATTTAGTAATGATACTTTTTGGGATGATAAAAAATTAGTCGTCGGTGATAGATAATAATTTTTTTACTGATGACATAGGCAATAGTGATACATGAAAATTCCATATGCGCAAAAGTTTCTAAGTAAAATTGGGCTAGAATTAATAACGACAATAGAGTCATCTGAAAATAGAAAAAAAATTTTGATAAGAAAATAGAGCCTTCAATAACGACAATAATCATTAGTAAAATAAAGAAATTTTGATTGTAAATCTACCTGATAAACTATAACGACTAAGTTATTATTGAAAGTGTATAACATTTTATTGACAATACCATCACCGGTGAAGAACACAAGGGAAATCATGCCGCCCGAACTTTCATATACTTTATCAATGATCGCATTGTCAGTAAAATGCCATGCACTTTTAATGATGACTAAGTTGTTGCAATTTATTTGGTAGATTAATGGTCAAAATTTCTTTATTTTCATCGATAATAGTTGTCATCATTGAAGATTTAATTTTCTTGCCAAAACTTTTAGTGATAAATGTGTCGTCATTGAAAGCTTGGTTTTTACTGATGACTCTGTAATGACTACCATGAATTATATCATTCTTGAAAAAGCTTTGGCTATAAATACCCCTACCGCCATTTCAGTCTCATTCGCACAGGATAAGAAGAGGTATAGCGGAGAGACAATGATTTTTATAAGATTTATATATTTTTTGTATAAATTTTATTTTTTTTAATGTACTATATTTTCTTATTTATATTTTTTTGAATCATTAGTTTTTACTGCTATTAATTGGTGTTAGTGTTTAACATTTGGTCTCCATTTGATTAGTAAATTTATTCTAATGAGGTATATGAATCAAATTTTATTGCATTTTATTTGAATATATAATTTATGAGGTAAATAATATAAAATGTGTGAATTTAATTTAATGATATGATTATTTTGATATGAAATAAATTTTATTTGATTTTATATGTTGCAAACATTAAATGTATTTATGTACTTTTTATTTTAACGTACAATTTATGAATTTAAAATTTGTCATTGTTATATTAGTGGGTAAAATTATAATCTTGTATAATATGATATGTGTATGAAATATTTAGTTAAGTTGATATGAGATGAAGTAGTTACAAGGTTTTGTTTACAAATTTTAGAGTTTAGGGTATAGTTTAAAATACAAAATTTTTAATTACATTTTACTTCTAAAATTGAAATAATGTAATAAAAATTAACATGTGAAGTATAAAACTAGAATGACTATATAAATATATTTTAAAAAATATTGATATGAAAATAAAATTTTGGGTATATAATTAAAATTTTCAATATAACTTAATAAAAATATTTTAATGAAAGTATATATTAAAAAATTCAAATGTTATAAATACATTTAATGAAAATATTATGAATATATAAATAAGATTTTTTGAAATTTTTCAAAATTTAGAATATTTATATATGTAAAAAATAAAATTATATATCAAATAAGTAAAAGTATTGAGATATTAAAAATAGAAGATATAAAAAATATTTAATATATAAATAAATCATTTCAATAAATATTAAAATTCAAAATTTTTATACAATTAACAATAAAATCAAATATTATAGAAATAAATAATAATGATTATATAAATACAAATATGCCTTATAAAAATATAACAACTACATAAATATATTTAGAAAAATATTTTTATATGAGCATAAAATTTTGAATACATAATCACATTTGGATTAACATAAATTAATAAATATATATTAATGAAAATCTATAAACATAAAAATTCAAATCATGGCAATACATCTAAATAAATATACATTGAATATCTAAATAAGAAATTTTAAATAATTGAAATTTAATTTTTTATATATTCAACAATAAGATTATATATTATACAAATAAATAATAAGAACTAAAAAATACGAGCAAATTATATACAAATAAGTGACAATAAGATTACATATGATTATATATTTTAAAAAATTCAAAAATCATAAAGATATCATGTAAAAATATAATAATTATATTGATGTATTTTACATTATCCATATTGACATGAAAATAAACTTTTAAATATATAATTAAATATTGAAAAAAAAATTACTAGTTAACTATATTTTAATAAAAAAATTATAAATATAAAAATAAAATATTACAAATATATTTAATAAAAATATTACATCGATATAAATAGGAATTTTTAAAAAAAATAAGAGAATTTAAAATTTTATGTCATTAAGAATTTTCATACAAAATACAATCCATATCAATTTAATGATTATATAATCATAAAAATTTGAAAACATTGAAGACTTGAAACTTTACCAGTACTCATAAAATATATGTCTCATTAAAAAATTTCAATTGTACATTTTATGAACGTAGTATAGTAGGTTCAAAAATTCGATTTCTAATTCTAAAATATTAAACATAATGATTTACACGGATATTTAAAAAAAATCTAACAATACAAATAATAATATACTTGAACAATTGTAGAATAGAATCATAATGTGAGTTTAAAATTATTGTAAATATACTTTTACAATATTTTTATATAATTATATTTGCACTCTAAGCTTAAACCTGTTCAAGGGTTGGTATGGGCCAACCAATCCTTGAATTGTCCTACAAAGTTAGATAATTTGGGATATGTTATGTAATTATTATTAACAATATATTTGATTCTTGTTTGAAATTTTAAAAATTTCTTGGCATCGTAGAAATTTCTTGACATCTTCATTATTCTCCAGGTGTAAATTATACCAATGTATAGTTTATACACTTGAAGAACTATAGGGAGATGTTGTCAAAATTTCTACGTGTAAGAAATGATAAACATGAATAAAATGATACAATTATAACTATAGAAATATCTTAAATGAAATAGGGTCTTATCCTTTAGAAAAAAAGAAACTTTGTATTGACAAGAACATTACAAGCATCTCTGTTAGTGGGCAATGATATAAAGATAACCCTTACATACTTACAATCCAAGCAAAATAAGTCTTCTACATTGAAGATCTTCTCAATGGGTTAAATTGGATGATCGTGTATAATGTGATGCACTGCGACATATGAAATCTACTTGATGACAATATCAGTACATAAGACTTGCCATTCCTGCAAGACATTAACTCCTCCAATTTTAGTCTCACAATTAACTTTAAAGATTTTCACTTAGTAAGCTTGAGGGATTAGAAAGAGTGGATGACTTCATTAATAATAAAGCCAATTTGAAAGATAAAATGATTAAAGATTATATGGAAGGGACTTCTATAGTCTGATAATGATGGAAAAACTTAAGAGCATGAGGATGAGCTTGTTACTTTCACCAACACTAGCTCAAATTAGGGTTTAATATTTTTTTTATATTACAACTCATAATTATGTAAAAATAATTATGTGTAATTTCATTATATGAATATAATAATTTATATGTTATTTTTTATTATTTTAATTGTGGATTTTTCTCTGAAATGCTTATAAAATGTGTATTTTTCCTAACCATAGCTAATATTAAGGCACGATACTATAGAGGTGATAGTGGAGGGCATCTTCCATGTTAAGCCGCACACATTTTATTACAATGTAAAGGATCAGGTATTTTTTTCTTAATATGCATACTTAAGTTTATTATTTTTTACATATAAATTCATGGTACTAATATTTTCTCTTATTTATCAAAACTGCATCTTTGAGAAAAAGGGGCTTGAATAGGTCACTTAAGCTGCGTGAGAAGATGGAAAAGGAAGGAGAAAGACCAATGTTTGTACAATTTGATACGACTGGCACATGGCATGTAATAGGTTAGAACATTAGCCATTTCCCATGTGATATTAGTAGCATTATTCGAGCCCACATCTCACCCTACTATAAATCATGGTGGTCGGTACCTCAATAATTATGAGACAAAGTTGTGCAGGAGATCTGCGTAAGTATCAATCTTTTCTCTATCTTTATTGTTTTATATTTGGTATTGAAATTATTGGATATGATACTCACAAATTTGTTAAATATCTTCTAATGCAATCCCATTTTGAGTTTCGGAATCTTTTTGAGCATGAGTGGTAAAGAATGATTAGTGGTTTGATATGAACTGCTATTAACCTTTATAATGATTGCAAATATAGGCTAACAAGTACTTTCTCTCACACAGGGGTCAATCAAAAGCAAGGGCTCAACTTAAATCATGTTAGGCACTCCCTATTGCCATCTGTCTTGCCTTAAACCTAGCAAAGATGTGTGGACTTCTTTAACAATAACTATTACAAGGTTAGTATGATATTTAATAAATTTATATGATTATTTCATGCATCTAAATTGTATTTTAGTTGTAACTCTTAAACATAACAACTTTGTATCGTTATTTCTCAATTTATAGGAGTTGTCTTTGAGAAATGTAGAGAATAAAGCGAAGAAGGTGGTGAATGATCGGTATGAATCAAAATCCATTGTGGCACATTGTTATAATAAGGTAATTTAACTTATCATTTATGATTTAAATGTATAATCTATTCACTAAGTCAATAATTATGTTCAATTTTTTTTAGTAAAACATGAACAGAGAAATAAGGATATGGGTGTGTTATAGTTGGTGTCAAAGAACTTTAGGGACCAATACACATATAAGATAGGGAGTGGATGCATTCGATTCCAGAAGAGCAGTATGTAAGTTAGCTAAACCTTATATTTTAATGATAGAAATTTTATGAACATATTATATAATCTTTATAATTAATTTTTATTTTAATAAATCAAAGTCAGGATAATTGAGTTGACAACTCAATAGGTGCAATTTAATGTATTATTCACTAACTCATCTTATACTTTTGTATAGATTGATGAGGCTACCATCATTGATAAGGTGCTTGACACTCATTAAAAGTACAAAAAAGCGGTCGGTCATGTGCTCGTTGGCCAATTGTTCCTTTCCTTTACCATCTCCAACTCTGGAGTAAGGTTACAACATTTCTCCTAAGTCATTGAGTTATAGGAGTAGCTATATCAGAATCAATAGTAGCTTGAGCAAAGTTAATAATTGATTCAAGGGCAGTAGTGACTCACTCAGTAGTAGAAGGTGCAATAGTAGTGGCAGATTTACTTTACCAGCCCACTTCCCTACTTAAACAGCAAGGGCTTACATTGTATATGCTTCCTTTTGTGATTGCATAGCCTAAGACGAACATATTTGCACTAATAGCACCCCTGGCCAAGCCACCCCTCTCATCTATGCACCACCTTTGATACATCATCCATATCATCAGGATAATGATGATGATAGTCCTAGGACAAACAATGATACATCTAAATACCTAAATCCTGACCTCCCCTCATTTTAGGTTTTTATCATGCATATATAATTTTTTTATTTTCATGTAAAGATATTCATATATCTTGAATATTATGAGTATTTAATTTTTTTCATATGGACCATGTTTATTTTTTTATTACTAATATTGTTAGCATATTTTATTTTTAATATTTAAATTGGGTAAAATTAAATAAAAAATACTAAATTAATTTATTTTAATTAAATTTCTTGCCAAATTAATTTAATTTGATTCAAATGAAAAATATTAATATTTATGCTATTAAATATAATATATTATTTTAATTATATTTAATTAATATTTTAACTTAATATAATTTATTTTAATAATTCAAAATTTTTATTTAATTATGAAAATTTTCAAAAATAATAAATTCATTGCTATATGTACAAATTATAATTTTAAATTTAAATTTTCTAAATTTTTTAAAGATGAAGATTTTAATTTTTATATTTTTATTTCAAATATATAGTGATGATACAATTGTCGTTATAAAGCAAAATTCAAAAATATTTAAATTTTGAAAATCATTTCAACAATGAAAATGTCATTGCAAAAAGTAAAATTTTAATTTTTATATTTTTTATTTTAGACCTACAACAATAACATTATTGTCATTATAAAGTAAAATTCAAAGATTTTTTAATTTTAAAAAATTTTTCAACAAGAATTTTATCATCATAGAAATTCTAGTTTAAGGTTTAAAGACAATAATGCCATCACTAAAAGTAAAATTTTAATTTTTATATTTTTTAATTTAAACCTTCAATAACGATATTGTCATTATTATAAAATAAAATTTAAAATTTTTTAAATTTTGAAAAAATTTTCAACAATAATTTTATCATCATACAAATTTTGATTTTTAGCAATGATAACTTTATCGTCAGTGTTGGTTTCAACACCGGCCACTTTTTCTTTGACAACTTTTATGTCTATACTGACAATAATTGTTATCACTAAACGCCTAATTTTGTATAGTGTTGTCATTATTTGTAAGGTCATCAACTTTTTAATTAAATTCTTTCTCCATTATCATCCTTCATAGTTGAATGATTATTTTTTTTACATATTTATATTTAAATATTACAATACAGTTATACATAAAATAATAGGGTATTTTTCCTCATGTAAGGAAATGTTCTTTCAATCATGATGAATAATATTAAAGAAGGGGATTGTAATTTAATAGTGCAATGTTATTGTATTTTATAATAGTAAAAATACTTTAAATAGTGGACACGTATATTAAAAGGGGAAAAAAAAAGAAGAGTGCTGTGTGTGAACATAAATTTTGAATATCAATTTATAAACATGAAAGTTTTCACACATGCGTGCAAGCCGTAGTTTTCTCGGAAAAATTGTAATTTTTGCATAAAAACTTTCAAGTATTTTGGGTTGCAAATTTAGTTAGCCCCTGTTTGGAACTGAAGAAAGAAAGGGCGAAAGAAGTGGGGAGATGGAAGTTGGGGAAGAAGTTATTAACTTCTCTCGTTTGGAATTAAAGAAAGAAATGCAAAAATTTTGAGAAGCGTGTAATGGGCCCACACACAGTAGCTGAGTAACTTCTCTCCGTTTTTGGAAAGAAATGGAGAGAAATTGTGGAAAAAAAAATTATTTGGACACGAATGCCCTTCTGCTTGTGAAAATTTTTTTTTGTAAAATTATATAAATTTTTAAATGAGTATGCAAATTTTTATATAATTAATTGAATATGTTTTTTTTAGATATTTGATAATTAGATTAAGATATTTAATTAAAATTGAACTTATTATTAATTTTTCATTTATTTGTAATTATTAAATTAAAATATTTAATTATTAGATTTATTGTTAATATGTTATTTAATTTGATAATCAAAATTTTATTTTTTAAGAATACAAAATTTAAAGTACATACTTAAATTCATATATTATATAAGGGTACAAAAGTCATTTTACAAAAATACAACTTCTTTCTCTCCTAACTTCTTCCTTTCCAAATAAAAAAAATTACTTCTCTCCTAACTTCTTTCTCTCCTAACTTCTCCCTTTCCAAACAACATAAAGGAAATACTTCTTTTCTCCCACTTCTATCTCTCCCAACTTCTTTCTCTCCTAACTTCTTTCTCCTCCTACTTCTCTCCCATCCAAACAAAGGCTTAATGTAATTTTGCATTTTTTTTATAAAGCTGTTACACACACAGTCGTAAACAAAAATCAATGTTACAAACTCTGTTCCACCAAATAAAAGAAACATTAAAAACACTCCTAAACTAATCAAGCTTCAATGGCAACCTTGCAGCCGCTTTCCATCTTCACTTGATGAATTAGATTACCGCTTTTAATGGAATGGTCTTGGGCTTTGTTGGCAATGTTAATTGTGCAACCAAAATCAGCCATCAAGGGAATTTTTGCGTAAAAAAAAAACAAAATACTTACTAAAATAAGTAAAATTCATATAAAAATTTATTAAATTAGAAGACAAACTATTTATTTACTTTGTCTTAATCTGATTGACACCTTCTACATGCCACATTAGTCCTAAAGGACCTGGATTGAACCTTTTATAAAATGCATTTCTGAACAGTCCAAGTCTCTCTTAACACAAGATTTCTTACCGATGTAGTGAAACTCCTCTGTTCTGTATATGTTGCAGAGCACAAATATCATAAACAAGCCTGATATTCGCGCCGATCTTTCATTTTTCATTCCCCTATATTCTAGTAGAAAAAAATAATTACATCCTTCTGTATATCCTAGATAGTTTTCAAGAAGTATAGTATTATCAAAAATGATTGATAAGTACATACTTTTTTTATACGCATTAAATACTTTAAGATTTGAATTTAATATCTTCGATGTACGATCTTATTTTGTACCCTACTGGCTGGAAACTGGATATATTGGGTAAATAAACATTAAAAATAATAATAATAATAATAAGTGAAAGTGCTCATGTTTATGGCTCCATTTACTACCAAACAAAATGGATGATTCGTGGGAATATTTCCCCGCATACAATTGATTCTATGAACAATATTAATCAAATCCAGCTAGGTCCTACTTCTAGGGGATAATAATCACCAAACGATATTTTCAAGACCACCAATTAGGTCCCCAGAAAATCCACTGCACTAAATTCTCAGCCCTTTCAATCTTCCTCTTCTGATCTTCAACACTCTCCTTCTTCCTTTTGGATCTCTCAGGAACCCCACCAACATTCTTCACATTCTTACTCTTGAAAATACCTCCAGATTCTGCTTCTTCAGAGCCACGTTGTTCCCCCAGCAACGCATTCAGAGTCATCTCCATCCTGCATCCTTTCTTTCTGTTACCATTCATCTCTCAAATCTCAGATTCACTGAATTGCAGAATAGAGGAGGAGGGTTCGGAAATTTGCTGTTTTACTGAGAATTTGTCTTCTTGATGGTCAGGCCTAAGCCTGGCTTTTATAAACAAATACATGTTAGAAGCCTAGGATGGTTTAATTTAGTTTCTGGAATTCTCCGGGAAAGTGACTTGTTTTTGTGTGAAACCAGGGTTGAGCTCCTAGAATTGGGGCGCTGGTTTTGTAATACAACGTCCAGGTGCTAGACTTTGAGCGGCCTAACATGTAATGTCATAATTATTCCTGTTTATTTGCTTTACCGGGGAGCACGTGGTTGTGAGATATATTTTAATAAATTGAGAATACCACGTTAGAAGTGATAAAAATATTTATATTCAATAAGCTTTATTTATATATATATATATATATATATATATATATATATATATATATATATTCACAGCTCTTATTTAAAATTAAACTCATTGAATAATTATTTGAATTTAGATCTAATTATTAAATATTTAATAAATTTTGGGTAGAGGTATAAATAAATTGAATTGGATTAGATTTTATCATAAATAAATTAGCCTTATTTTTTAAAATATTAATCTTAACTTATTTAGTTAGCCAATATAATGTTACAATTTATATTCAACTTGATCCATTAAAGAAATTTGACCTATTTTATTAATCCATTAAAGAAACTTGACCTATCTTATTAATTTATTTAAAAACTTGCTTCTAAAATTAAACTTTGAAATATGTTAATGGATTAAAACCTTCTTAAGACTTAAAATTCTTCAATAACCCAATTAAACTTATGTATACAAAAGTACGCATTAAAATATTATATATTATTTATATGTATATATTTTGTGTTGTATTATATTATTATAATAATTAAGTAAATTGTCCTTATAAGCTTATAAGTTAAGTATAAAGAAAATAAACTTGATATATTTATTTAAATAAGCTTATTTATTAGCTTTAATCCAACTTATTTACATAAATAAATTAAGTTAAATTAGGCGTTAAATAGCTTAAGTTGTAAGTTTTTTATAAATTACTTGGTTTACTTACATCTCTAGTTTTGGTTCTTTTTTAGGTATCATATTAAAGTCTTTAAAATTTACATAAATTACACATATTTTAATATAATATTTTCTTTACTTCATAATATTAGTTTGTAAAAAATATTAATTTATCTTTAATAAATATTTAATAGATTACGAATTTCTTTTAAGTATCACATTAAACTTATTTAAACAACTTATTTTATAATTAATCTATTATTATATGATAATTAATATCAATATTATCACATATCTATAAGGATATCATAATAATTAACTTAAGATAAATAATTTTAAAGTTATTTAAATTTATATTAAATTGGAAAAATATTTTAAAATAATATTTTTTATTTTATAATATTAATTTGTATAATACATGGGTATATCATAAAAATATAATAGATAAATAATTATTCATAAGTTGACCCAATATGACTTCTATATGATAAAGTCAACAATGACATAACCTACATTTATTTAAAAATTAATATGGATAATATGAATTAGTAAAAATGAGAATAGATGTGAGTAAGAAAATATATATATGATTCATAATTATCAAATATAATTATTATAAATTAAAAATAACTTTGTATTTTATTAAAAATAAAATTATATTTTATTAGTAAATCTAAATGAGTTTATTTTAGATTTTTTTATCGGATCTTATTAAATTCTTAACGAATATAAAATAAATAATTATTAATAAATCAAATCTAATCAAATTTGAGTTAGATCAATCCTATAACAGATAATTTAAATTGTGTAAAAATGAAAGTAATATTTTACTAAGTTAATTATTATAACAAATAAAACTTTGTTATTTTCTTATAACCTCTTATGTGTATACATAGCTAAGCAATATATAAAAGTGAATGGATGTATCTTTCTCTATTTTATCTTTTCTCTTTGAATAATAGATGTCTTGCTATTCTTTCCTCCTCTAATCTCTCTATTCTTCCTATTCAATCTCCATTTCTACCTTTTACACTCAAGATTAATTAAGCCTTTTATGCAAGAGGCAATCCCAACAAAGTAATATTAGTAAGCTTTCTATAGATGGATTTTAAACTTCTTTTTCAATTTTTAATGGGAACAATTTTCATAAATAGAGTCTTTAAATTAAAGTTTTGTTTGATTATCAAGATATTCTTAATGTTGTAGAAGTTGGTGTTGCAAATTTACTAGCTAGTCTAACATTATCTTGAAAATAAAAAGAAGGATTATAAGACATTTTTCTTCCTTTATTAGAGTGTTGATGTGTAGTCTTTGAAAAAATCATAAGAGCCAAAATAGCTAAACAAACATAGGATGTCTTACAAAAGGCCTACAAAGGTGCTGAGAAAATAAAAGAGGTTTGTTTGCAAACATTATGGCAGCAATGAGTTACTATAAATGAATGATAAGAAGACTATAGGTGAATACTTTACAAAGGTGAGGTTTTTAACAAATCAAATGAGTGTTAATGGTGAGGAAATAAAAAAGTTATCTATTATTAAGAAAATTTTGAGAACTTTTCTTGTGAAATTTGATCACATTGTTATTGCAATTAAAAAATCCAAATACTTAGATGTAATGACCATTTATGAACTTTAGTGTTCATTAGAAGTTCATCAACAAGAGTTTAATGGTAGAATTTCTATTAAACCTTCTAGTGAACAAGCTTTTTAGTCATAAGTGGCCTCAAAGAATGGTTCAATTATGCAAGGTGGCAAGAAAGAAAGAAGAAATTAAGGTTAGAGCAAGCAAAAAGGTCAAAGTAGTTAGTTTGGTTAAGGGTTTAAGTTTCAAGATAATGTTGAAGAAGAAAAAGAAGAAATGAGCCATGATAGTAATCCCAATTTGGGAAATTGGAAGTTATAAGTTAAAAAAAAAGAGGAAAAGGAAAAGACAAGAGACATATCTAGTATTATTAATGCCAAAGGTTTGTCCATTTTTTTAGTGAGTGCAAAACCAAGAAAGAACATAAGAAAAATGAAATAGCTTCCCTATGTAAGAAGAAGAAGATGAAGGAGATAATGTCTTATTGATAGTAACATTAAATACAAAAGAGTTTAAATGCAATGAGGCTTTCAGATATGGCTTCCTCCTATCACATAACTAGAAGGAAGAAGTAGTTTGTAAAGTTGGATAATTTAGTTAAATCCAATGTTAAATTTGTAGACGATTGTCCCAATTAAGGGAAGAGGTGGAATTTTTATACATTAAAAGGATTGAAGTCATACACATATTTCAAATTTTTTTTTATTCCAACAATGAGAAATAACTTACTTGGTTTAAGTTAATTATTAGAGAAAGGATATGGCATGAAAATGGAAAAAGGTTATCAACTATTAGAGAAAGTATATGGTATGAAAATGAAAAAAAGGCTAGCTAACAGAGTTCAACAACAAGAAAAGAAATGTGTTAAAGGCTCCTCTATCAAGAAATAAAACTTTTTAAGTTAAAATTTAAAATAGTAAGTATTAATGCCTAACTATTGTAATGAATGATGAAAATTGGGTTTGGCACTTAAGGTTTAGTCACTTGAATTTTAGAAGTTTACAAATAAAGTTATCATTAGCAAGGATGTGATCTTTAATGAGATAACAACATGGGAATGGCAACGTAGCAGAGAAAATGGCAAAAAAATAAATCCTTTACTACCATAAATTGATTTTGAAGTTGAAAGGGAAGTGCATTATAAAGATGCAAAGGTTAAGCAATTGAGGTATTAAAATGCAAAGGACAAGCAATTGAGAAACTCTTAAAAATCTTAAAGAAATAGATATTTACTACTTAAACTTAGGGATTTTTAGCTCTTTCCAGTTAATGTAGTTATTGGAGATGGAGATCTCATACATTTGGCCTTGTTTATAGATGTGTCCTTTGTTGAATTTGAAGAAGCCATTATAACAGACACATGAGTTAATGTTACAAAAGAAGAAATAGATTATATTGAAAGAAACAAAACATAAGAATTAATTGAATTGACAAAAGGCAAGGTAAGAAACTCATAGTTGTTAAATAGATTTACAAGAAAAAATTAAAACTAGATGAAGAAGTTGAAAGATACAAAGCTATGCTTGTTAGAAATTTTTTTTTTTTTAGAAAAGGATGGATAAAATTATCAAGAAATCTTTTCCATAGTGGCTAAGATAAAGACAATAAAGTTAGTAATAGCTATTGTAGCCTATAACAAATGGAACCTTTATTAACTTAATATTAAAATATCTTTTCTCAATATCCTTTGGAAGAAAAGGTGTACGTCAAGTAGCCCTATGGTTTTAGAAAACAACAAATAGAGACAAAGCATACAAATTAAGGAAGGCTTTATATGGTTTAAAGCAAGCCCTTAGAGCATGGAATAGAAAAATTAATAGTTTCTTCACTTGAATGAGATTTAAAAGATGCATAAGTGAGTATGATGTATATATTAAGACCATTTATAGCAGAACTACTTTGATTATATGTTTTTATGTTGATAACTTACTCCTAACTAGGAATGATAAGGAAGAAATAAGGAAGTTTAAAGTTGTAATGAACTAAGAATTTGAAATGATTGATTTGGGGTTATTATCTTACTTTCTTATGATTGAATTTATTCAAATAGCAAAAAGCTTAGTAATTCATTAGAAAAAGTATACAGTAGATATCCTTTAATAGATTAATATACTTAATTATAATGTTTCTCCAACATTAATTGACACTAGCATAAAATTAACTAAAAAAAAGTAATGATAGTACTACAAATCCTACTTCATATAAGAAAATGGTAAGAAGTTTGAGATACTTATGTAACACTAGACTAGACATCTTATATAGTCTTAGTTTAGTAAGTAAATATATAAAAAATCAACATTTTTCTCATCTGCAAGTAATGAAAAGAATTCCCAAGTATATCAAAGGTACTTGTGATTTGAGGTTATTATTCACTAATAACTTTAGCTATCTTGAAGGTGAGATAGTAAGTTTTTCAGATAGTGATTGGTAAGGAGATCAAGATGATGGAAAGAACACGATAGGGTATCTATCTCAGTATGGTAGTGCATGCTTCTTTTAATGTTCAAAGAAACAAATCATAGTTACTTTATTTAGTTGTGAGGCTGAATATGCAGTTATATTAGTGAGGGCATGCTAAGTTGTATGGTTACAAAATTTACTAGAACAATTGGATTTAGAAATAAACAAACTTTTAAAATTGTATATGGACAACAAATCAATAATCAACTTGGCCAAAAATCCTACTACACATGAAAGAAGTAAGCACATAAAGGTTAAGTTTCATTGTTTGAAAGGTTAAGAAAAAAATTAAAGTAGTATATTTCAAGTTTCAAAAACAAATGGCAGACATCTTAACCAAGCCTTAAAAGACTAATAGATTTGAAAAGCTAAAGCAAATGATTGGCTTCGTGTCTTAGAAAAATTAGAATTATAGGAGCATGTTGTAGATAATTCAAATTTTGTAAAAATGTAAGTAATATTTTGTTGAACTGGTTATTATAACAAGTAAGAGTTTGTTATTTTTTTTCATAACCTCTTATGCATATAAATAGCAATGCTATATACAGAAGCAAATGGATATATTTTTTTCTATTTTATCTTTTCTCTTTGAATAACAAAAGTTTTACTATTTTTTCCTTCTTTGATCTCTTTGTTCTTTTTATTCAGTCTTTCTTTCTAGCTTTTACACTCAAGATTAATTAAACCTTGTGCAAGAGGTTATCCTAACAAATCGAAACCCAACACTTTTCCAAACATACATAGCACCTTATAATTGCCTAATTGACTTGATTTTACTTTTGCTTGGATTTATATTTTGAATTAAACCTTCAAATTTTTTGGCATGCAAAATTATCAAGAGAAATAAATGTTTTTAGGTTATGCTAAATAATCTAATGTAAATATTCCTTACTAATAGTATGACGAATCATTTTATATCTAGGGTTAGTTTATTTTATTAAAAAACATCTTTCATTCCATATGAATATAATAATAAATATTAAGATAATAAAAATATTTTATTTATTCAATTATAATTATAGTGAGTGTGATATAAAAAAATTCTACTATCATACCACTAAATATCATAATTTTTAATTAAAGTATATAAATAACATATCATCATTTATGTTATATAAACAAATAAAAATTTCTAATGAAATATATCTTTTAAAGATTGAGTTTGACTTAGTTACATGAATTGATGTTTTGTGAGTTAAGAATATTCCTATTCTTGATTTGGAATGATCAATGAGGGTTAACACTATTTACCAAGCTTAAAAGATACTTACAAATTAAATAAGAATGAATGGTTAAGGTGATGTTTGCACTGTGATATTTAAAATTTACATTATCAATGACAATATTAGTATAGCTTGAAATCACAATTTTTATGAGCTTATTTTTTATTTATTTTCTTATGTGAATTAAAATTAGATTTCTTATAATTATTTTTACCTTTGGTTAATTAGGGAGATTGTTTTAAATAAATGCTAATAATTTGTTTCAAAACATTCTTCAACACAATGAATTAAAGTTGTATAAAACTTTAGTTATAGGTGATGGTTGGAATACATGATGACAGGTGCTACCAAATGAATGTGGTTTTAAAAATAGGGGAGGTGGTGAAGGTCAGTGATGGTGCTAATCAATATAGGTGATAAGCAGTGGTAGGTGAGTTTATTTTATAGTATTTTATTTATTAATGAAATATATTTTAGTTTTCTTATTTAGGGTTTGTTTGATTGATACATTATAACATGATAATATAAGGTAAATTATACGATTAAATTTTATTATATATTTAGTAAATAAATTCTATACTATAGTTATATAATTCCCCTTTTTATATATGAAATATCCAAATGATATATACTCATGAAAGTAGAAGATAAGAGTTAATGCATAAAATTTATATTAAGGAAAAAGTAAAGAAGTTTATTCTACCAACTCTTCCACTTTTTATTATTATCCACTATCACTACCATTATTATTACTAATTACTGCCACTACCACTATTACTAATGACTATCACTTATTGGACACCATCAATGTAGTGGCAACTACCATTATCACTATTACTAATATGGTTATGGTGAATAGCAACGATTATGACTATTGTTATTAGGCTCTATTGCCTTACTTTTAATGGTCATCCCTACCATGGTGGTGGTCACTATTGCAACTATCACCAATATGATAGTAGCAAGGTAACCACTACTACTGCTAACATAGACATGGCAATGGTAATAATGATTGTTGCTTATTATCGTAAATCTTATCGTTAGCAACTATTTTATTACAATCATTGGTATCATTACATCACCATCACCTAATCTATTAGAGATCATTGTTACTATTATTACATATATTATTACCACATTCCCCTTTTGATAACTATTTGAATTATATTGCCTAATAATTTTTTTTAATTTAAAGATTCTTGGTATCTAGCAGTTACTTTAGGCTATCAATTAATTTGAAGTTGAGATCACTAGACTTAATGCAAGGGTAAGTTTTCTTAGTATTTATTTTATTTATTTACAAATTTCGAATATGAACCTTGCTTAAAGGATGCCAAGTTTTTTACCACATGGACCAATAGGCATTAGTATTGCCTAATAATAATCCTTATAATGTTGATATTTATCTTATATAGCAAAACTAAAGTCTTGCTCAATATACTATCAAGTCATGGAAATATAATATATTCCAATCTAATAATTGAATTGTGAAAGTGAGATTCTTTATCACCACAAACATTATAAGTGTAAGAATTTTATATAAATTATTATATAAAATATTAAAAATATTTAAAGTTAATAATTTTTTTTAGAAATTCTTTAAGATATTGCAAAACACATGACACCTCATGCTTATTATTATTATTATTATGGATTAAAAAAAAGATATTTGTCTAATCATTAGTGCTTGTTTTTCATTCCTTATTAGTGTTTGGCAAGCCTAAACACAAAAAATGGTTGCTTGTAATGTTTGAATATGCCTAAATATACTCATTTTTTTATAGAAAATTAAATAAGAATAAGCAAATAAAAAATTGAGTAAATTTCACATAAGATTTAAGAGAATGTAGAGAAAAATTAAAAAAAATTATATGAATTTTCCATTTAAAAGACTTAATCTATTGATATGTTATATGAGAAAATATTTTAAATTTTTCTTAAGATTAGTTTAAACCTTTTGTCCAGTTTTAAATTTTAAAATTTTACAAGTCTCTTGTAAAAGATAAGAAGTATCCCATTTAAATTTTAATTCAAATTTTGTTAATAAAATGATTGGGAAAAAAGATAATCATATAATTAAATGGTTTAAATAAAAAAAGGATACATTGGCAGTTCCATTTGCTTAAGAATGAGAGTGAACAAAGGAATGAATATATATGAAATTGCCATTATTTTATGCTTCTCTTTCTTTTCTTTTTGATAGATTGAAGTAAAAAATGTAAGATAATGGGAAAGATTATACCATAATAATATATTAATGTACCACTAGATTTAATTGCATATCATTTTTTTAAAATCAGATTTAGTATGCTATACAATGATAAATCATCGATTAAATTTGGTAGTGTATTGATACATTACTATATTAGTAATGTACCATAGTCATCTCATAAATTATTTTGTTCAAAAATGTTAATTAATCTTTTTAATAACTTATAATAATACTTCAAATTATCTAATTGCATTAAAATTGGCTATAAAGATGTTAAATTTTAAGTAAAAATTGTTAGAAAAGCTTATAACTTTAATTTTTCTTAAGTCATATCATGTGTCATAGTATGATTTAAATAGCAACATCATATTAAACTTATAGAAAAATTAGGTAGAAGAGATTCATAGATACCTTATAATTAGTCTTTCCATATATCCCTATTCTTATACCTTTTAGTTGTCTAATTGCACTTGAAATATCAAAAATAAAAGGAAATTGGTGATAAGGGCTCGCTCCTTTATCATAACCTATTATTTGTTATTTGATAAAAGAAATTCTTTCTATACTCTAATGGAATAATTGCATCCTCATAGAGTATATAGGGGGAAGGGATTCGTTAATAATTAATTAGGCTGGATCATAAATCCTACCTATTATAGGATCTATACTCAATTAGATTACATTAAGCCTAAATTTTATATAAAACTCGTAACTTTTAGTTAGTAACAATATTGGATTTAACATAATGTTAACATTAATAATGGTAAATACATTTACAAATTAATTGAGGTCTAAAATGAAATAAAATCCAAATAATTTCCTACTTAAACCCATATTATTTGTAAATAATGATGACTTGAAAATTAATGTTAATATCTAATAGTATCATTTCACTCATAGGTTTAATTAAGATAATAAGTATCCAATAATATTAGATATTATATATGAAAGGATGTTAATATCAAACATGTTAAATACCAATATGTCATGATCCACCTAGTCATGATTGATATGGATCTTGTTATTAGTGTCCACCAACCTATCTAGATCTGATTGGCATTGCCACATAAAGATTACTAAGTTGATTATAAATAGCTACTTCATTATGTTTTTAAAATACATATTTATATAATTACCATACAATATTTATAATATTTACAAGTTTATACAATTCCTTATTAGCTTATAACCTAACTTCTTAACTAGGCACTATGGCTGCTTGATGTACAACTTTACTCTTAAACTATTAGAAATAGTTGGAAAGCTTTAACTTAAACATTTAAAAAGTAAGTAAAGGAAACAATCAGTTTGAAAGACCTAGTAAGTAGATAATATACTTAATGATACAATAACAAATAATGCTATAAATTGTACTTTTCATCATATAGCATCTATAACAAACAAAAGTAATCAATATAAATGAACCACCTTATACTTCTTAATATTTATCAGTCATAACTTCAACTTTATTCCTTCAGATAAATTATTAGTCACAACCTCAACCTTATTCCTTCCACCATGCATCAATCTTAATCATGTAATACAAATTTTGAGAATTCATCACCATAATGTTTATCTTATTTTACTTGTAAAGAAGAATTCATAATTTATCATAAATTAACATAAATAGTCATATAACATGAGAAAAAGGGTGACAATCATCAACAAAAGGTTTATTTGTTATTAATAAGTTTAACTTACATTAAGAAACTAATTTATATTGTTTAGAATAGTGAAACATAAAGTAGGGTATTGTGAATTAATTGCATAATCAACTCACTAGGAAGAGTCTCAATTCTGAATCTCAGGAATCAATTGAACAATCAATTCACATGCTTAGGATTTCCTTTTAGTCAAGTGAATTAATTGCACAATTGATTCACACTTGAAAATTTTCTAAGTTTATTATGAATCAATTGTAAAATAATTCTTTAGGCACAGATTTACTTCTGGATTCCTGGAATTGATTGTGCAATTAATTTCTCACCATTAGTTTCTAGTTTTCAAAAAATTTCAACATTTTTTAGCCCTAAATGCAACCCCAACATACCAAATACCTAAGAATAATTAATTCAACCATTAAAAATCCATATAACTTCCTTTCACACTATTTTTCATCATTAATCATGTTGGGAATTCGGATTATCACATGCAAAGAAATTTTAAAATTTTGATCCGAATTCTACCTAGGATCCATGCAAAAAGCATAAGTCAATGATTAGGGTTTTACCTATTGGGCACTCGTGTTTCTACTGATCAAAACTTGAGAGCGGATGAATCAAACGTCGGCTGGAAGGTACAACGTCTCTACGGTATCCACACGGAGTGAACAACGACCTCTCACCCTCCACGCGTCTGCTAGGATGCGTTTTTCTCTCTAAGAATTAGGATCGGATGTTTTCTGAGTGATTTAGGGTTTATATGGAAGCTTTGGACGTGATTATTAAGTGCTGCCCTTAAGTCCCCTTTTATAAAACTTAGGCAAGCCATAATCCTAGTCCTACTAGGATAATACTTCCAAAATTCTAATCACACTTAACAACTCATCTTATCCTTATCTTAGAGATAATGGGAAGAGATAAGACTTATCTATTAATTATCTAATATTAGATAATAATATTATCTCATAATATAAATATCTTAATTATTAGATAATTGCATATAGTTATCAAATATCAGAATAATATTATCTCATAATATATTTATTTAATATCTGATAAGATAATTACTTGATATTACTTTAATATCAAATAATATCACATAATATATATATATATATATATATATATATATATATATATATAAAACGTGAATTTATTATTCTTAATAATATATATGCACGAAAATAAGTTAAATTAATTAGATATTAATATAATTAAAGTCCAATTAATTATTGTCTTATTCCTACTCCTTTTGTGTGACCCTGTAGATTCTTACTACGTTGAAAATGACTTATTATTGAGCCATAGACAGCGAGCGGTATCTAGCAATACATCACTGCCATTCAAGTAGTAAGAATGTCTGTGATTCGACATCCACCTAATACATGATCAACGTTTTGCATCATAACCCTTTTTTAATAATATCCAAATTGAACTAGAGGCATGTAATATGTCATCCTCGTTAATGTTCAATTTATATTTCTTGATGCTGAGTAGACTTAAAATAATTAATATCACATATTAATTTAACTGAGCATGACCATGCATTTCTAAGTCTCACTCAATCAAGGGGCCCAAGGATATTTCTCTTTTATACAAGAGTAACAAAATCCCATTTACATCACTCACTTCCCTCTGCACGATTTATGACACACCTAATCAATACCCTACTTGTCATCCTGATTAAAGGTGATATAGGACAATATTAAAGTGAATAATTCCTCATGTAGGGAACCGTAGTGACTTCAGGTCAAAGGTTTATGTGTATTTGTGATCATATGAGAATAACTTATGACACATTTATCCATGCAATATTCTCATAGTGGGTCAGTCCAGTACATTATTCACTAGCAATGTACTCATGTATTGACTTGATATCACATATCCATGATTCGTAATCATCAGTCACTATACATGCTAGTCTCGATGTATTATTACTATCCTTTTCGTAATAATACTTGACTAGGGGCATTTTAGGAATAGCAAAGCTATTCCAAGGATAATTATTATATTAAGTTATAAATTGCGCATAATAATAATAATAATAAAATATAATAATTAAATTGCCTAAAACATAATACATTGTATATAACTTCAATCATCTATATGATTGGCTCTAGGACATACACCAACAAATCATTCATATATAACATAAGAGCATAATTTTTTGTGTAAATCATAAATAATTCTAATTTATCCAATTAAATGATTAAGCAGATTATTTACTTATCTCAAATTGAAGAAAAATTAGGAAATTAAGTGGGAACGCTAGGAAAATGAATTGATTTGACCTATTTTATACAATAGAACAAGTTTAAGACTAAATCTCTAATTCCCTTCATCACTAATTCTACAAGAAATTAATATACTACCTTTTTTTAGAAGATGATTCCCTTGCTTGATGAAGTTATGATCAAGAAATTCCTAACTTTAAAGCATTTGACGTAAGAATTTGGTTAAGATAGGGATCAAGACCTTGGAAAGGGGAGGAGCCTAAATATTTTCAGCTCAATTGGAGAAATAAAAGGAGGTATTAGGTGTATAAATTGCTTTTAATGGCAATTTGGATATTTTAGGTATTTATAAAGGCATTTCAGGAAATGATAATCCTAAATCTCTTTCAAGAATTCTATTTCAATTTTGATTCCATATGACATTATATTTAATTTATTTACACTAATTTTCATACTAAAACTTTATTTTCTATAGTTAATTATTCATCCTAAACTTCTCGTAACCTTTCTATTTACTAGTGATTATACAAAGTTACCAATTAAAATAAGTAAAATAAATTCTATAATTTTAGAGGTGTAACAATTCTTCCTCTTATAAAGAATTCATCCCTAAATTCATAAGTATTAAATTATTATAAGAAGAAATCAAATTAACTTAAACTATAAGCTTATAAAAAAGATAAGGATAATTCATTCTTATTTTGGCTTTAGGTTCCCAATTTGCTTCCTTGACTCTATGCCTTTCCTAATAGACCTCTACAAAAAGAAAATTTTGAATTTTAGTCTACAAATTTGACAATTTAGAATTTATATGAGTCGTTCTTGAAATCAGAGTTTAGGATTTAACTAAAGTGTTTTATGTTGAACAACATGAGATGCATCAAGTATATACTTTTGACGCATAGAGATATGAAAAATTGGATGAATAATATGCAATTTGTAGGCAAATTAAGGTCATAAGCCATAGATCTAACATATTGATCAATAGAGAACAAACTAATATAATGTGGTATAATTTTCTCATTTTTGCCAAGTCTTATTACCTTTTTCATAGAAGAAACTCTCGTAAACATGAAATCTCCTCCTTAAACTCTAATCATTTGCTATTTTTTATCTTCGTATAAGATTTTTTATGGTCTTGCATAGTTTTTGATATATCCTAAATAATTTTCATTTTCTCAAGTGCATGAAAAATAAGATCAAGAATAAGGAGCTTAGTTTCTTTTGGTTTAAACCATGCCACTAGATATCTACAATGTCTATTATACAACACTTCATATGGGCTTATTTTAATGGAAGATTGCTAACTGTTATTATATCCAAATTCAATCAAAGGTAAATATTTCCCTCAATTACCTTCAAACTTGTACACAATCACAACATATATTTAAAAGTCTGAATCATATGTTTAGATTGACCGTCCATTTGAGCATGAAAGTTAGTACTAAAAATAAAGCTAAGTTCCAGGAGCTTATTAAAATGGCTACAAAAATTGGGCAGTAAACTAAGTGCCATAGTTAGAAATAATGACAAGAAGAATTCCATGCAAGGGATTGTACATTCAAGATATAGTTAGGCATATTGAATAGCTAAATAATTAGCTTTCACAAGAAGAAAATGGGTTGTCTTAGTTAATTCATCCACCATCACCCAAATTGAATCAAATCCCTTTTGGGTTTTAGAAAGGTTAACAAGGAAATCCATGGTTATACTTTCCCACTTCTTTTTAGGAATAAGAAAGGGTTAATGCAACCTGGAAAGCTTTTTATGTTTGGCTTTAACTTGTTAACAAATAAGGCATTTCTATATGAAATCAATTATATCATGCTTCATTTCTTTCCACCAAAAGTTTTATTGATGTAACTTCTAATAATTTTTTTTCTAGTAAAACTAATAAATACTTTTACTAGTGTTAATGAGTATTTCTATTGATTACCCATTAATAGATATTATTTAGTTTAATTTTTTAGTCTTTAATTACTTAGCTCTTATCAAGTGTTATATTTTGTTTTACTCTCATAATATAAAAGTGTTTAATAACTAAATTAGGCTAAAGTTCGCCAGGCTTCATCAATTTGGATCCACATTTTTAACAAGCCTGTTTAAGTGGTTTGGTCTATTTACGAAGCCTATAAAATTGATTTGCAGGCCGATCTCATTTTTTTAATTTTTAATTTTTTGTATTATTTATTATATTTTATATTTTAATTTTAATTTTATATTTTTATATTTATTTTTATGTTTATTATTTATTTTAAGTTATTGAGTTTAATTTTTTAATAATTAAATTTTATTTTATATTGAGATGTAGTATAAAAATAGTTACTAGGTTACCATAACTATTATTTAAATTAATATAATTTTTTAAAGAAGTAATACGGGTTCATTTAAGCCCACAAACTAACCTTGCCCATGACCCGTGAACTAAACCCCTTTAGTCCTATTTTTTAATGAATTTATTTTTTTGTAGTCAAGTTTACGCAAAGCTTACAAGCTATAAGCCCACTAAGCACCTTGATTATCTCAAAATATGATAACAAAGTGAAGCTCAATTGCCCTTATTACACTACTTACGCCAAAATCATGATATCAGGGTAGAGTATGCTATATTTCCATCACATAACTATGATGTCTAGGCTCAATCCATTTAGATTGCATTTTTAATAGGTCTGTTTTAGGTGATTTAATATATTTACAAAACCTATTGGATTGGTTCATTGGTTGACCTTTTTTTATTTTTAATTTATTATTTATTATATTTATTATATATTTTATATTTATTAATTTTATTATTTATTTTTATTATATTTAACTATTTTGAGTAATTACGTTTAATTTTTTAATAATTGGATCATATTTTATATTAAGTTATCATATAAAAATAATTAATGGGTTACCTTTTTTTTAACACACATATTATTTAAATCATTAATATAAATTAAAAAATAATTCAGGCCTACTTAAAGTTATAAATTAACCTTATTCATTTAGGTTTAGTCCATTTTGATCATAACTTGCTAAATCAAACTTGTTTAGGCTTATTTTTTTATAAATCAATTTTTTTAACCTAGTCTGCATAAAGCTTGTAGACCATAAGTTTGTTATGTACTCTTATCATTACAAAATTTAATAACAAAGTGGAGCTTGTTTGCCTTCATCATGCTACCTAGGATAAAATCACGATATCAAGGCAGAGCTTGCCATGTTCTCATTACATAATTGTGATATCTATAGGGAAAAAATAGTTGCTCCTATCATGTACCTAATAGGTCCACTTACCCAAGAAAGTGATCCTCCAAAGTGGATGATCCTTTATAGATGTTTGGGCTATGCTCTTCTATCCTTTTCTATGCCAAGGTTTGGGTCATAAGTAGTCCTTAAGGTTTATCATTTGTTAGTGAAGACATTTTTTACTAGTTGGAAAATGTGATCTTGACTTTGGATTGTGTGTCTATGGAGTATGGAAAAACCTATCTCCACTAGTTCTATGGGAGGTCACAATGAAATAAATTGGTTGGATTGGAGTAAAACCTTATTTAGTGGGGCTTCAAAGCACTAAAAATGGCATCTTCATACTTAGACCCTTCATGTTTTGCATGGGCATAAAGAATTCAAAAATGATGTCAAAATATGACTTTTGGAACCAAAATATGATAAAATGATAATTGCAATATGACCTACACACATGTCTAATCGAACCCAGTGATTTGTCACCTTAGGCTTTCCTCTTTTTTGAAACACACTTAGAACATAAAGTTATGGAACCCCTTTTCAACCTAAGACCTAAAGAAGGAATTATGTTACTTAAAGCCTAGTTTAGCCCCCAAAATGTCTTATAAAACATTATACTTTTTTCAAACTTAGCACTAACATTTGCTTACCATTAATGCACATAAGAACCACTTTGTCCTTATAAATGCCCTTCATTAATTAGTCAAGTCCATTTGACCCCAACATAACATAATTTGTGCATCAAAACCTCACCTTAATACCTTCATTCAAAAGTTTTGTGTACTATTATGCCTTAAGTTGCATATTGACAACTATACTTGGAGACTTTTATTGTTTACCTTCTATGTAGACACGAAGTGCTTACTTTTTTTTTACCTAATAAGTCAAGTTTACATGATACCTATTCATTATACTTAGGCATCCTTATGCTCTTAACTACCTTAACACAAAGAACTCAAAACATTTATGCATACACATATATACAAAGTGATTTTTAGAAGAAATCATCTTAACTTAAAATCTTAGTTGTGGTTCTAAATTACATGTATTATTGGAAAAATAATTTCATAAAAAAATATGTCTATAAAAAACAAAAGTGCTTAAAGAGCAACGAAATGAAGCAAAAGATGAAATATTTTTTAAAGTTATTTTGTAAAAGAATTAATTTTGAATATAATTGATTATGTATAATTAATTTGAAAAATTGATTATAATTTAATATTTATATTTGGGGATATTTAAATAGTAATTTTTAATTCAAAACCATTTTGGACATAAAAATAATTTTGAAAGTCAAATTTTTGGAAATTAAGCATAATAAAAAATTGTAGAAACCTTTTCTATCATTATCTATATATAACATATATAATTCAAATATTTAATTACACTTTTTAAAATATCAGGAGCATTTTGCAAAATGAGATACAATATAAGGGATTATGTGTATTTTATGCATAAATTTATGATATAAATAATCCAATAAAACAAACTTAATCAACTAATTCAACTTGATAGTGCTTCCTTTTGCCTTAAGATAGTGCTTAGTTTCCTGAATCATATATTCCCAATAAACTTGATATTTATAGGAATTTAATTTATGAAAATATAATTTTTAGAAACTAATGTTATATTATTATGATTGGCTTAATTTAGAAGATTTCTAGAAGTTTTATGATATTTTGTTTTAATTAATTTATATACTTGGAGAAGTATTGGTAAATTTTAAAATTTGTCATTATAAAAAATTGTATAGTTAACATTGAAAAGTTAACCTATTAAGGTGAATGAACAATGATCAACAATAAGAAATGGTCGTGGTTAATAATATTAGTTTATGATAGTAATTAATGACAGATAATCAATGACTATAACTGTAAATGATAATAATGTGGAGATTAATGATGATGAATAATAATAAGCAATAATTAATAACAATTGATGAAGATAGACAATTGTAAATCATAATAAATAATGATAAATAATAATTAATAATAATGAGTAGAATATATTTTAATTAAAAGGCAGATATAATAACATTGCAATACCAATAAAATATTTTTATTTCATAAAAATATAAGATATTTATTATTTTATTTAAATAATTTTGAAAATATTATATTGAAAATATTTTTAAAAATATTTATATTTATAAATGATATTTTTTAATTTTTAACTAAATATAGGAATTTAATATTTTTTTTTAAACATTTTAAGAATGCGAAAAAGCTGTCGCCGATGACTGACGCAAAGAGGAGTGATAATAATACAAGGTGATGGCAACAGAGACTATTTAAGCGCCAAAACTAACTTTCATAATACTGCCTTGCGATAATCTCCCGTGTAGGAGGGCAAAGGAATGTCATAATAACCTCTATAATGAATTCCAAACTGCCAACTAACCTACACCAACAAACCTAGCCCACATCTGTTAATGCACTCTGCACTGCCCAATCCTACCACCTAATTTCACCCTTCCCATTATTGATGCCACCCACGCACCCTCCGGCCTCACACTTGAGATATCACCTGCTTTTTTAATTGATGGTAAGAACCAAAAAAGAAAAAAAAAAAAAAGAGAAAGAAATTATGAAGTAAGAGCAAAGACTCCAACAATATCATCAAGAATCAAATAACGATCTTTTAATTTTTATTTATTTATTTATAATAAAAAAGAGAATATAAATGATTAACATTAATTATCCTTCTTATTAAAATGTTAATCCTTTTTATTTATTATCATAAAAGTACTCATTTACTATAAAACATTTGATTTAAGTTATAAAATGAATTCATCACCATAATTTTATGAAAGTATTAATAGTTTTAATTTTTTTTTATCTTTTTATTCATTATAAATCGATATCATCTTACATTAAATTTTTGACATTTAAGATGAAATAATAACTCAATATGATTAAATTAATCATTTTGATGGTCTGATATTTAATAATTAATAAATATTTTTTAATGCGCAGGAAATTAAGGATATAGCATAATTTATCCTATAGCATTTTTTTTCTGGTTTTTGGCTTTTGTCCTCCCACGTTTTTAATTTGATTTTCTCTCTAAACTTCAATATGTACACAATGTCGAATCTTTTTACTACAATTTCTATTTTTTCCACGAAATAACTCAAATGAACAGGGGAAAAAAAATTACATTCTTTCTCTTCCCCGAACCTGTATGCTGATACCCACATCAATTACTACAATTTCAAGCTTGCTTTTTCTAAATTGGGGAAGTGACTAAATTAGGTTTTTCGCTCTTCCTGACTTTATAACTTATAACTTAAAAATACAACATCGCTCTGCCTTATCCTCATTTTCACTCACTTATATCTTGGCTACTAGCACAAGAGACGTTCTTAACTACAGTAAATGCACATTTTTACTCACTTATATTTAAGTTGTATTTATTTCGATGAAAGATAATTTTTTAAAAATAATATCATTTATTTATATTTATAATTTATAACTATAAATAAGAGTGTGCTTGATTTGATTAAAGTGATTTATATAAAATTTTTTACCAAATTAATTTTATTGATTTTTCATTTCGATGACCCCACTTTAACCGATATTAAAATTAATTTTTAGTATTTTCAGATGGTTAACAACGATTTGAACATATTTAATATTTTTTAAAAATTAATTTTATTACTATCATTCAATTTATTCTCATATAAGTTTTATATTTTTATAACATAAGAGTCTAATTATTTTATATTGGAATATTGTTAACAGTTATCTTGTATGACTATTAAATTATCCACATGAAAAATATTATATATGTTTATAGATTTAAAATTTTCATATTCTTTATGAATATAATATTTATATCAATTATTGATGTAGAAATATAATATTAAAATAAAATTAACATGTAACCATTGCAAATTTATAGCTATTATTAAATCTATAATTATATTATATAATATTAATTTTATATCACTAAAAGATAATATAATAAAAAATATAAAATAGAGACTTTTTAAATTATGTAAAAATAATATTCCGGGTAAGTCAAGTTAGAAATGATTGAGAAATTTCAAACTTTTTTAACTATAAACCAATTTTTTTTAAAAAAATTATCTATTACAATTTGATTCTAAATTTTAAATTATTTTTAGCAGTTTAATTTTGGTTTAAGTAAGTCAATTTTTATGCTTTAAATTTTTCCCAACCGTAATTATAAAATATTAACATAGTAAAAAATACTATATTTGTTTGATATATTAGGTGAGAGTGTGATGAGAATCATCTTTTATCTAGAGACGAAATTATTTCTCTTATTACTATCATATCACATATTATTTTTTTGGGGGGAAAATACAAATAACGTCGAAAATAAAATCTATTATTCCATAACTTTTTTTAAATTCCAAAACCTTCATAGGGATTTTTAATTTGAAAATATTGAAATTTTAATCAAAGAAAGTAGAAAAAGACAAAGATGAATAATTGACAACTTTTTAATCTATTTTTTTGGTACAATAATGCAAAAAAAAGTAATAAAAAATAAAAAAGCATATTTTACCTCCCTAAATGCAATTTAATTGAGTTTCAACAATAAGTTATTCAAAATACTTTTCTTTCATTATATGCTAAACATATTACATAATCAATTCTATTATTAATAATAATTTATTTTAGAAGAAATCTTATTAAAAAACTGAATTAATCACATTAAAAACAATTAAAAATGATTATATGTGATTTATATACCTTTTTTTAATTGAATTTCTAATATTTTCATTTTTTTAATCTTGAAAAAATTATTTGTAAGTTTTGAAATTTTAACAAAATTATATTACACTAAATTATATTTGAAAAAGTTTATTTGTATTTTTTTATGAGATATCATATGAATTGATATGAAATTTTCCTACTGAAAATCTCTATTATCAGGGATAAAGCTTCGAAAAGTTAATTTTTTTCTTTTTATTTTCGTTCCTTCGTTTTTTAAATATATGTATATATATATCCTTCCAACATTTCTACTCCTAGTCCTCGGAGTAATAGACGCTGAAAACACAGAAATTTCAAGTACCAGTGTTTTTTACTTGTTAGATAATGAGGCCGTTAGATCAGCAGGTGGAACTACTAAATTCACTTTACTTTCATAAATGTCGGCACACCGTGCGCATTAAATGTTACCTGATCGACACGTTGTGGGTGTACCAACATCATATATAAGGTCAAGGACAGTGTAACGCTCCCCAGTTTAAGTGTTGAGATCCAGCTTCAACTTCACAGTCGTCCACTTTTCCTTCCACCGTCAATTCCAGATTCCGAGACCAAAAATTCTGTGCGAAAATCTTCAGTTTCCTGAAGCTTCCACAAAAGAAGTTGGAAATTCTTAAATTTCCAATTTTAGTTTGATGACTTGAAATTGAAGCAAGGTCTCAAGTTTCAACTGGTTTTGTTATCTCCGGCGAATCATGGCCATCGCCGGCAGCCCTGGCTCGCAGTCTGACGTGAAGTTTTTCCGGTTTTGCCCGTTCTGGCATTCACGGAATACGTCGTCGTCTACTTCTTCGATGAATAACCTGCATAATAGTAACCATGGGAGCCATAGCAACCGCCAATCGGACGGTCATGCTCCGAGGTCTTCGTCTTCCAAAACGATGTCGTCTATTGCGAGATCTCTTCTTCCTCCCGGCGACGACTTCGTCTTGATCCTGCGAGTTATCTCTACTTCCCCAGTGAGTTCTGGTTTCTGCTCCGGTTCTCTGTTCAATTTGACATTCTTTCTGGGTATTTATTGTCGCCAATTTGCTAGAATTTTATGATGAGAAAATTTTGACTTTCTATTTTTATTGGGATTTGAGTTGAAACTCCAAGTTCTTTATTTTTATTATTCCTAGGTGATTCTACTTTTTTATTTTCATAACACTGAATTTTGGTATTGTTTATTTTGAAGATGAACCTGGTAAACAAGTCAGAAGTGCAGTCAGGTTGAAAAACACTAGCAAGTCTCGCATCGCTTTTAAGGTACTTACTGGTTTGCTTATGGGAACTTGCATTTCTCTTTTGGTTGCTCAATGCTTTTCTGCTACTAGAATTGTAATGGCTTTATTCTTATAATCTTAAATTATTGTACTGGTGTTTTGTTCCTAAAATTGGAGTATCAATATAAGATCTGATCTTACCAAGCTAATGGTGCTATTATACAGTGGTTTCGGTGTATGATTTCTTAGACTTAGATCTTGATAATAATTCTAGTTGTTGCCATTATGTTGCTTTTCTCTTGCGTAAGACTGGAAATACGTAACTGATTTTTCCAATTCTTGTTTACTGCTTCAGTTTCAAACTACTGCACCGAAGAGTTGTTATATGCGTCCTCCTGGTGGTATTCTTGTTCCTGGAGAAAGCCTAGTTGCTACTGGTGATATTTTTTTAGCAGTTAACTTTATTTGTTTATCATCCTTTAATTGTTTACGTTCTATTCATTTTTTTCTTTTATTTAATGATCAGTGTTTAAGTTTGTGGAGCAACCTGAAAACAATGAAAAGCTACTGGACCAAAAGAACAAAGTCAAGTTCAAAATTATGAGTCTCAAAGTGAAAGATGGAGTGGACTATGTACCTGAGCTAGTAAGTCTTGTGCCTTTTAATAATATATTGAACTAGGAAAATGGAAAAATTGAAGTTTCTGGTTATGTTCTATGAGCATTGGTGCACCCATTACTACTAAAGAAACTCTAAGGAATTTATTATGAACCATTTTGTCATATTACTATTTATGGGTTTGATATGATATTCACCGTATTCCTATGTTGTCCCATGCTCATCGTATCTGATGCAGGAAACTCATTTTTCAGCATCTACAGTACATGGCATCCATTTGAAAGAATCATAATAACATTTTTTGTTGCTTTTACCTGTTTTGTTTTCTTTCATCCCTGTATAGATTTTTCATGGTTCATGCCTGAAATGTTTGACATGTTTTCCTTGCATGTAATTTTCTTGTTGTAACTAGTGTTCTTATGATATACCGAAGAAACAATTAAGTATTTAGAATGGACCAATTGGTAGCACAGGGGATAGTCTTCACTTCCTTGGCAATTTAACTCAAACTTCCCTTGTCAACAATTTGGTACCAAGTGATTTCACAAGATTAGTTCGTATGTAGGGCAGTGCTTGAATGGTTCTGTTATGGTCTTAAATGTTAAGACATGCGATGAAAACAGGACTTTAAGCTTCGTATATATCCTCATAGTAGTACGCTAGCCTGTGCTATTAGATTTAGCTTCTTGGTTTCTCTAATTCTTTTTCTATCACGGTAGCTTGATTTATTTTTCATGGTTAATATTGATGCTGAAAGATCTGGACTTCGAACTCTTCCTGTGCAGTTTGATGAACAAAGGGATCAAGTAACAATTGAGCGAATCTTACGGGTGATATTTATAGATCCACAGCGGACTAGTCCTGTAAGTTAGACTTCTCTAAGAATTGCTTCTCATAAAATATTGATGTGCACATGTCCAGTTGTGACAATTCGGTTTATATAGGCTATGGAGAAACTGAAGAGACAGTTGGCTGAAGCTGACGCAGCACTTGAAGCTCGCAAAAAACCTCCAGCAGAGACAGGTCACCGAGTTGTTGGTGAAGGACTTGTAATAGATGAATGGGTATGTAAGACAGAACCTTTAGTTTTTTCGGTTCTATATTTCGATCCTCTCAATTCTAATCATTTCTCTCTTATCACCTACTGTTTTAGAAAGAAAGAAGGGAGAAGTACCTCGCACGACAACAAGTTGAAGCAGTAGACTCTGTGTAAAATGTAATTTGCTCTTTCTGCCAGTGTTTTTTTTTCCTCGGGGAAACATGTCATTGGTTTATAACACTATTGCCAACTTGGGATTCACTTCAAGACAGTTGTTGGGGCATCACTAGTCTAAGATATCTCACTCTGATGCAGAGATACGTCTTAGGGTTGGTATGATGGTCCTAATGCCTGATCTTGGAATGAGCTGTCTGACTTGTACATAATCGATTTTGTTTGCTTGAGAATAAAATATATGTCCTTGCTGGCATCTGCTTGTGAAACGATCTTGTTTTATTAATATATCATTCAGGCTATTGTCATATCTTCTGCATCCCATCTTTGTCCTGATCCTTGTGGATTCAAACATGTCCATGTCCATAATTTCCTGATCAAAAGAGAAACTATCACAGCCACCCACCTGTATAACTTAACATGACCTAATAACAGCTGGATGAAACTGGTCGTTGTTGTTGACGGGAGTTATACCGAAGTCCTTTCGCTTTGGCTTATGGGATGTATAATTTATGGTAAACAGGATTAACGTGAGAAAGCAGAAATGTAGAATGGTCTGATAAGGATAGACCTCCTGCCTCTTTTTGTCGAGTCTTTAATACTATGTCAGAGAAGCTGATACTAATTTAAGAGGAGGATTAATAATTTTTTTTTTCCTTAAAATGTCTTAGCTTGATCAAGGATCAGTTTAGCATATACCTTGCCATTTTGGCTGAGCCTGTCGAATTTGGACACATGAAAGTCGCAAATTAACCTATCCCGTTATGCGTCAGGTTTCTCAACAGTGAAGCTAGCCTTTTTGAGAGTAACCATTTAGAACGGAATGAGATAGAATGAAAAAGAAAATAATAAAAAAGTTCATTTAGTATGTATTATAGAATGAAAATTATTTATTTCTTAAAAAATAATTATTTTATTAAATGATAAAATCTCTATTTCATAACATAAATGATAGAATGGATTATTCCATTATTTCAACATTACCATTTATTAATATATAATATACAATAATTAATTTTTGAATTTTTGTTAAAATATTGTAATAATTATATTTTTAATAATAAAATAAAAATATGATATTTTTTATTTTTTACAATAAATATTTAATATAAAATTTTATTAAATTAGAATTTTTATACTTTTATTATAGAAAATTTATTGTTAATTATAATTTTGACTATGAAATTTAAACTGTGACAATTTTTATTGTTAATTATATTATATATTTTAATAAAATTTAATTATTTAATAAGATATCTATTATTTTTTATAATAAAAATATTTTTATTAACTATACTTTTCCTATTTCATTCCTATATTCTTTTGTTATATTAAACATAAAAATGGAATGGAATACTCAATTACTTATTCTATCCCTTATCATCCAATCATAATTATATCAATTATAATTATTCAATTACCATTCTCTTTTTTATTTTCAGTCTCATTTTATTACATCGTATCGAATATAACATTACAGTGTGTAAATTGTTTTTTTTTTCATTTTTTTTATTTTTGTAAATCATCTTCTTTAAGATTTTGTATAATTACACTCATTTATTTTATTTTAAAAAATATACACTTAACTGCCCTTTTTCATGTACAATTATCTTGCTTCTCCCCCCATCTTAAATATATACTCCATTAATTTCTTTTTAATTATCAGTTTTAAAGAAAAGTTTTTTGTTACTATGTAATTAAATGCATGACAACTTTATTTACCGATTGGCTTTTAACAAGGGATATATTAATAAGTTATAATTTATTTCTCCTAAAATTAAAATTATTTATTACATTCCTTCTTCTTTATACATTAACTTTAAATGGTACTTAAAAAGAAATAAAAAAAATATTTTTAAAAATAAAAATATGTGAATATAATTAAATTAAATCTTGTTATTGCTGAATGTCGTTTGTCCTTTTTTAATTTTATTTTCTGGGGAATGAGATAAATAAGAGAGGATAAAAAGGATGAACAATATCCCCATTCCCACGCAAAAGAGTATAGTGGCACAAGGAAGTGGGTTTCCACTTCCACTACCCGATGGACTGACTTGTGAGGACTCTGGTTTTTCTTTGATGTCACTCATCCTTCAAGTGTCAGAAAATTTTTTTAATCTTGCAAGACAGTAATTTCAATGAAGGGCAAGCTTTCTATTTTAAATGCTTTTATTTTCCTCTATTTTTCTTACTCACAAGTAGATTATAGGGCTATATGCCTTTACTGGTTTTGTGATTTGTTACTCCAATTACTTTCAAAAACAAAGACGAAAAATAAGAAGTGCTGCCGTTGTTGCAACTCTTACAAGGAGTTTGCCAAACAAATAAATAAATAAATAAATAAATAAATAAATAAATAAATATCGAGTATTGCGTTAACTAAACAGAACGCAGAAAGCCTACCCTGATCATCAAAATCTGAATTGGTTGATGCATCAACGTCACTAACAATCAAGCAAGTAATATATTGTTTGACTTATAAATCCAATAAAAAAATATCCACGCCACAAATATAAATCTCCCAATCTCCTAATCATAAAATCAACAGTTAAAAAAAAATAAAGAAAGAAAGAAAGAAACCAACATCCTAAAGCGGGTCGTATCATGTACATCATTACCTAACACTGGGACTTGAAATATGATAATGGAAATATTATATAAGTGGAGTAGATGGAATCAATCCAATGAACAAGTGCGATTCACATATCATCTGGCAACTGGAAACTCTGGCAGCCAAAAATTTGATGAGAGCTGTCCTGAACAAAGAGGGCTACACCACATTTGGAAGGCCTAAAACCTTCCCACAGCGAGAAGTTGACAGTTCCAGATATTGTCTTCTTGGCTGAGACATCTTTTACAGTGCGGAGCTTCTCGAGCTTTCTGACAACATAGTCATTGGACAGAACACGGCCTCTGTTCTCCCCACTTGGGCAGTCAGTCACCAAACCACTTTCATATAATGCGACCATGATGTTGGCACCTTGGCTCTCCACCTTTGTCCTCGTTGCTCCTGTTAGGGATACTTGCAATGAATCCGGTGAAGGCGTCTGGAAAGTTGCCTGCACAAGTACAAATTTGATTTGCTTAGATGTTAGGTTTCAGACTCAAATCAACTTTGCATCACCAGAAAGCTTCTTCCACATTCATATGACTTAAAAAGGGGAAATTTGCGCGTATCCGTTGTGTACCACAAATTGTTGCACGCGTATAGAAAAGCTCACACTGACATGTGCATCCTACAAATTACAAGTGTACTTGGGACCCACTTCTAGGAAGTATATAATTGAGAGCATTTCATTGCCTAAACAAGTTTTTCCCCTCTAAATATCATAAACTCAATTATATGCCAAAACCATGGAATTCAAGCATAGAATCAGTTTTTGAACGAACCCTATGAAATAAAAAGTAATGATGTTGAAGGAAAATCAGCATTAAAACAGGTGGCCTCATCCCCCTTTTATTGGGTTGGGGGAGATGTTGTTAACAGTGTGTTCCAAAGTCACGCGTCAAAGCCAATTTCAGATCTACCAATAAGTGCTTTCGGTTTGCTTACATGCTAAGGACGAAAACATGATGCAATGACTCTTTTTGCACCTAACTAAAGGGATGTGTCAAAAACAAATAAAAATAAAGAAAAGTAGGTATGCAACCAAAGACAAACGGATGCAGGTCATCTTACACTGTGTAGCTGAAAATTCTCCGCGTCAGCTGTGTTTTCTTACTAAATGCGGCTTTCTGTTGTTATAATCTTTGTTTACTGTCTTTTTTTTTTTTTTCTCATTTTTTTAAGAGTTCAGATCTAAGATTTTCAGCATACGACCAAAGCCACCCACCAGCTGGTGCTCATGAGCAAACCAGCTGTGGGTGGCTTTGGTCGTATGCTGAAAATCTTAGATCTGAACTCTTAAAAAAATGAAAAAAAAAAAAAAGGACAGTAAACAATGATTATAACAACAGAAAGCCGCATTTAGTAAGAAAACACAGCTGACGCGGAGAATTTTCAGCTACACAGTATAAGATGGCCTGCATCCGTTTGTCTTTGGTTGCATACCTACTTTTCTTTATTTTTATTTGTTTTTTGACAAATCCCTTTAGTTAGACGCAAAAAGAGTCATTGCATCATGTTTTCGTCCTTAGCATGTAAGCAAACCGAAAGCACTTATTGGTAGATCTGAAATTGGCTTTGACGTGTGGCTTTGGAACACACTGTTAACAACATCTCCCCCAGCACAATAAAAGGGGGATGAGGCCACCTGTTTTAATGCTGATTTTCCTTCAACATCATTACTTTTTATTTCATAGGGTTCGTTCAAAAACTGATTCTATGCTTGAATTCCATGGTTTTGGCATATAATTGAGTTTATGATATTTAGAGGGGAAAAACTTGTTTAGGCAATGAAATGCTCTCAATTATATACTTCCTAGAAGTGGGTCCCAAGTACACTTGTAATTTGTAGGATGCACATGTCAGTGTGAGCTTTTCTATACGCGTGCAACAATTTGTGGTACACAACGGATACGCGCAAATTTCCCCTTTTTAAGTCATATGAATGTGGAAGAAGCTTTCTGGTGATGCAAAGTTGATTTGAGTCTGAAACCTAACATCTAAGCAAATCAAATTTGTACTTGTGCAGGCAACTTTCCAGACGCCTTCACCGGATTCATTGCAAGTATCCCTAACAGGAGCAACGAGGACAAAGGTGGAGAGCCAAGGTGCCAACATCATGGTCGCATTATATGAAAGTGGTTTGGTGACTGACTGCCCAAGTGGGGAGAACAGAGGCCGTGTTCTGTCCAATGACTATGTTGTCAGAAAGCTCGAGAAGCTCCGCACTGTAAAAGATGTCTCAGCCAAGAAGACAATATCTGGAACTGTCAACTTCTCGCTGTGGGAAGGTTTTAGGCCTTCCAAATGTGGTGTAGCCCTCTTTGTTCAGGACAGCTCTCATCAAATTTTTGGCTGCCAGAGTTTCCAGTTGCCAGATGATATGTGAATCGCACTTGTTCATTGGATTGATTCCATCTACTCCACTTATATAATATTTCCATTATCATATTTCAAGTCCCAGTGTTAGGTAATGATGTACATGATACGACCCGCTTTAGGATGTTGGTTTCTTTCTTTCTTTATTTTTTTTTAACTGTTGATTTTATGATTAGGAGATTGGGAGATTTATATTTGTGGCGTGGATATTTTTTTATTGGATTTATAAGTCAAACAATATATTACTTGCTTGATTGTTAGTGACGTTGATGCATCAACCAATTCAGATTTTGATGATCAGGGTAGGCTTTCTGCGTTCTGTTTAGTTAACGCAATACTCGATATTTATTTATTTATTTATTTATTTATTTATTTATTTATTTGTTTGGCAAACTCCTTGTAAGAGTTGCAACAACGGCAGCACTTCTTATTTTTCGTCTTTGTTTTTGAAAGTAATTGGAGTAACAAATCACAAAACCAGTAAAGGCATATAGCCCTATAATCTACTTGTGAGTAAGAAAAATAGAGGAAAATAAAAGCATTTAAAATAGAAAGCTTGCCCTTCATTGAAATTACTGTCTTGCAAGATTAAAAAAATTTTCTGACACTTGAAGGATGAGTGACATCAAAGAAAAACCAGAGTCCTCACAAGTCAGTCCATCGGGTAGTGGAAGTGGAAACCCACTTCCTTGTGCCACTATACTCTTTTGCGTGGGAATGGGGATATTGTTCATCCTTTTTATCCTCTCTTATTTATCTCATTCCCCAGAAAATAAAATTAAAAAAGGACAAACGACATTCAGCAATAACAAGATTTAATTTAATTATATTCACATATTTTTATTTTTAAAAATATACATTTTTTTATTTCTTTTTAAGTACCATTTGAAGTTAATGTATAAAGACTAAGGAATGTAATAAATAATTTTAATTTTAGGAGAAATAAATTATAACTTATTAATATATCCCTTGTTAAAAGCCAATTGGTAAATAAAGTTGTCATGCATTTAATTACATAGTAACAAAAAAAATTTCTTTAAAACTGATAATTAAAAAGAAATTAATGGAGTATATATTTAAGATGGGGGGAGAAGCAAGATAATTGTACGTGAAAAAGGGCAGTTAAGTGTATATTTTTTAAAATAAAATAAATATGAGTGTAATTATACAAAATCTTAAAGAAGATGATTTAGAAAAATAAAAAAATGAAAAAAAAACAATTCACACACTATAATGTTATATTTGATACGATGTAATAAAATGAGAATGAAAATAAAAAAGAGAATGGTAATTGAATAATTATAATTGATATAATTATGATTGGATGATAAGGGATAGAATAAGTAATTGAGTATTTCATTCCATTTTTATGTTTAATATAACAAAAGAATATAGGAATGAAATAGGAAAAGTATAGTTAATAAAAATATTTTTATTATAAAAAATAATAGATATCTTATTAAATAATTAAATTTTATTAAAATATATAATATAATTAACAATAAAAATTGTCACAGTTTAAATTTCATAGTCAAAATTATAATTAACAATAAATTTTCTATAATAAAAGTATAAAAATTCTAATTTAATAAAATTTTATATTAAATATTTATTGTAAAAAATAAAAAATATCATATTTTTATTTTATTATTAAAAATATAATTATCACAATATTTTAATAAAAATTCAAAAATTAATTATTGTATATTATATATTAATAAATGGTAATGTTGAAATAATGGAATAATCCATTCTATCATTTATGTTATGAAATAGAGATTTTATCATTTAATAAAATAATTATTTTTTAAGAAATAAATAATTTTCATTCTATAATACATACTAAATGAACTTTTTTATTATTTTCTTTTTCATTCTATCTCATTCCGTTCTAAATGGTTACTCTCAAAAAGGCTAGCTTCACTGTTGAGAAACCTGACGCATAACGGGATAGGTTAATTTGCGACTTTCATGTGTCCAAATTCGACAGGCTCAGCCAAAATGGCAAGGTATATGCTAAACTGATCCTTGATCAAGCTAAGACATTTTAAGGAAAAAAAAAATTATTAATCCTCCTCTTAAATTAGTATCAGCTTCTCTGACATAGTATTAAAGACTCGACAAAAAGAGGCAGGAGGTCTATCCTTATCAGACCATTCTACATTTCTGCTTTCTCACGTTAATCCTGTTTACCATAAATTATACATCCCATAAGCCAAAGCGAAAGGACTTCGGTATAACTCCCGTCAACAACAACGACCAGTTTCATCCAGCTGTTATTAGGTCATGTTAAGTTATACAGGTGGGTGGCTGTGATAGTTTCTCTTTTGATCAGGAAATTATGGACATGGACATGTTTGAATCCACAAGGATCAGGACAAAGATGGGATGCAGAAGATATGACAATAGCCTGAATGATATATTAATAAAACAAGATCGTTTCACAAGCAGATGCCAGCAAGGACATATATTTTATTCTCAAGCAAACAAAATCGATTATGTACAAGTCAGACAGCTCATTCCAAGATCAGGCATTAGGACCATCATACCAACCCTAAGACGTATCTCTGCATCAGAGTGAGATATCTTAGACTAGTGATGCCCCAACAACTGTCTTGAAGTGAATCCCAAGTTGGCAATAGTGTTATAAACCAATGACATGTTTCCCCGAGGAAAAAAAAAACACTGGCAGAAAGAGCAAATTACATTTTACACAGAGTCTACTGCTTCAACTTGTTGTCGTGCGAGGTACTTCTCCCTTCTTTCTTTCTAAAACAGTAGGTGATAAGAGAGAAATGATTAGAATTGAGAGGATCGAAATATAGAACCGAAAAAACTAAAGGTTCTGTCTTACATACCCATTCATCTATTACAAGTCCTTCACCAACAACTCGGTGACCTGTCTCTGCTGGAGGTTTTTTGCGAGCTTCAAGTGCTGCGTCAGCTTCAGCCAACTGTCTCTTCAGTTTCTCCATAGCCTATATAAACCGAATTGTCACAACTGGACATGTGCACATCAATATTTTATGAGAAGCAATTCTTAGAGAAGTCTAACTTACAGGACTAGTCCGCTGTGGATCTATAAATATCACCCGTAAGATTCGCTCAATTGTTACTTGATCCCTTTGTTCATCAAACTGCACAGGAAGAGTTCGAAGTCCAGATCTTTCAGCATCAATATTAACCATGAAAAATAAATCAAGCTACCGTGATAGAAAAAGAATTAGAGAAACCAAGAAGCTAAATCTAATAGCACAGGCTAGCGTACTACTATGAGGATATATACGAAGCTTAAAGTCCTGTTTTCATCGCATGTATTAACATTTAAGACCATAACAGAACCATTCAAGCACTGCCCTACATACGAACTAATCTTGTGAAATCACTTGGTACCAAATTGTTGACAAGGGAAGTTTGAGTTAAATTGCCAAGGAAGTGAAGACTATCCCCTGTGCTACCAATTGGTCCATTCTAAATACTTAATTGTTTCTTCGGTATATCATAAGAACACTAGTTACAACAAGAAAATTACATGCAAGGAAAACATGTCAAACATTTCAGGCATGAACCATGAAAAATCTATACAGGGATGAAAGAAAACAAAACAGGTAAAAGCAACAAAAAATGTTATTATGATTCTTTCAAATGGATGCCATGTACTGTAGATGCTGAAAAATGAGTTTCCTGCATCAGATACGATGAGCATGGGACAACATAGGAATACGGTGAATATCATATCAAACCCATAAATAGTAATATGACAAAATGGTTCATAATAAATTCCTTAGAGTTTCTTTAGTAGTAATGGGTGCACCAATGCTCATAGAACATAACCAGAAACTTCAATTTTTCCATTTTCCTAGTTCAATATATTATTAAAAGGCACAAGACTTACTAGCTCAGGTACATAGTCCACTCCATCTTTCACTTTGAGACTCATAATTTTGAACTTGACTTTGTTCTTTTGGTCCAGTAGCTTTTCATTGTTTTCAGGTTGCTCCACAAACTTAAACACTGATCATTAAATAAAAGAAAAAAATGAATAGAACGTAAACAATTAAAGGATGATAAACAAATAAAGTTAACTGCTAAAAAAATATCACCAGTAGCAACTAGGCTTTCTCCAGGAACAAGAATACCACCAGGAGGACGCATATAACAACTCTTCGGTGCAGTAGTTTGAAACTGAAGCAGTAAACAAGAATTGGAAAAATCAGTTACGTATTTCCAGTCTTACGCAAGAGAAAAGCAACATAATGGCAACAACTAGAATTATTATCAAGATCTAAGTCTAAGAAATCATACACCGAAACCACTGTATAATAGCACCATTAGCTTGGTAAGATCAGATCTTATATTGATACTCCAATTTTAGGAACAAAACACCAGTACAATAATTTAAGATTATAAGAATAAAGCCATTACAATTCTAGTAGCAGAAAAGCATTGAGCAACCAAAAGAGAAATGCAAGTTCCCATAAGCAAACCAGTAAGTACCTTAAAAGCGATGCGAGACTTGCTAGTGTTTTTCAACCTGACTGCACTTCTGACTTGTTTACCAGGTTCATCTTCAAAATAAACAATACCAAAATTCAGTGTTATGAAAATAAAAAAGTAGAATCACCTAGGAATAATAAAAATAAAGAACTTGGAGTTTCAACTCAAATCCCAATAAAAATAGAAAGTCAAAATTTTCTCATCATAAAATTCTAGCAAATTAGCGACAATAAATACCCAGAAAGTATGTCAAATTGAACAGAGAACCGGAGCAGAAACCAGAACTCACTGGGGAAGTAGAGATAACTCGCAGGATCAAGACGAAGTCGTCGCCGGGGAGGAAGAAGAGATCTCGCAACAGACGACATCGTTTTGGAAGACGAAGACCTCGGAGGATGACCGTCCGATTGGCGGTTGCTATGGCTCCCATGGTCACTATTATGCAGGTTATTCATCGAAGAAGTAGACGACGACGTATTCCGTGAATGCCAGAACGGGCAAAACCGGAAAAACTTCACGTCAGACTGCGAGCCAGGGCTGCCGGCGATGGCCATGATTCGCCGGAGATAACAAAACCAGTTGAAACTTGAGACCTTGCTTCAATTTCAAGTCATCAAACTAAAATTGGAAATTTAAGAATTTCCAACTTCTTTTGTGGAAGCTTCAGGAAACTGAAGATTTTCGCACAGAATTTTTGGTCTCGGAATCTGGAATTGACGGTGGAAGGAAAAGTGGACGACTGTGAAGTTGAAGCTGGATCTCAACACTTAAACTGGGGAGCGTTACACTGTCCTTGACCTTATATATGATGTTGGTACACCCACAACGTGTCGATCAGGTAACATTTAATGCGCACGGTGTGCCGACATTTATGAAAGTAAGTGAATTTAGTAGTTCCACCTGCTGATCTAACGGCCTCATTATCTAACAAGTAAAAAACACTGGTACTTGAAATTTCTGTGTTTTCAGCGTCTATTACTCCGAGGACTAGGAGTAGAAATGTTGGAAGGATATATATATACATATATTTAAAAAACGAAGGAACGAAAATAAAAAGAAAAAAATTAACTTTTCGAAGCTTTATCCCTGATAATAGAGATTTTCAGTAGGAAAATTTCATATCAATTCATATGATATCTCATAAAAAAATACAAATAAACTTTTTCAAATATAATTTAGTGTAATATAATTTTGTTAAAATTTCAAAACTTACAAATAATTTTTTCAAGATTAAAAAAATGAAAATATTAGAAATTCAATTAAAAAAAGGTATATAAATCACATATAATCATTTTTAATTGTTTTTAATGTGATTAATTCAGTTTTTTAGTAAGATTACTTCTAAAATAAATTATTATTAATAATAGAATTGATTATGTAATATGTTTAGCATATAATGAAAGAAAAATATTTTGAATAACTTATTGTTGAAACTCAATTAAATTGCATTTAGGGAGCTAAAATATGCTTTTTAATTTTTTATTACTTTTTTTGCATTATTGTACCAAAAAAATAGATTAAAAAGTTGTAAATTATTCATCTTTGTCTTTTTCTATTTTCTTTGATTAAAATTTCAATATTTTCAAATTAAAAATTCCTATGAAGGTTTTGGAATTTAAAAAAATTATGGAATAATAGATTTTATTTTCGACGTTATTTGTATTTTGCCCCCCAAAAAGAATAATATGTGATATGATAGTAATAAGAGAAATAATTTCGTCTCTAGATAAAAAATGATTCTCATCACACTCTCACCTAATATATCAAACAAATATAGTATTTTTTACTATGTTAATATTTTATAATTACGGTTGGGAAAAAATTTAAAGCATAGAAAATTGACTTACTTAAACCAAAATTAAACTGCTAAAAATAATTTAAAATTTAGAATCAAATTGTAATAGATAATTTTTTTAAAAAAATTGGTTTATAGTTAAAAAAGTTTGAAATTTCTCAATCATTTCTAACTTGACTTACCCGGAATATTATTTTTACATAATTTAAAAAGTCTCTATTTTATATTTTTTATTATATTATCTTTTAGTGATATAAAATTAATATTATATAATATAATTATAGATTTAATAATAGCTATAAATTTGCAATGGTTACATGTTAATTTTATTTTAATATTATATTTCTACATCAATAATTGATATAAATATTATATTCATAAAGAATATGAAAATTTTAAATCTATAAAACATATATAATATTTTTCATGTGGATAATTTAATAGTCATACAAGATAACTGTTAACAATATTCCAATATAAAATAATTAGACTCTTATGTTATAAAAAATATAAAACTTATATGTGAATAAATTGAATGATAGCAATAAAATTAATTTTTAAAAAATATTAAATATGTTCAAATCGTTGTTAACCATCTGAAAATACTAAAAATTAATTTTAATATCGGTTAAAGTGGGGTCATCGAAATGAAAAATCAATAAAATTAATTTGGTCAAAAAATTTATATAAATCACTTTAATCAAATCAAGCACACTCTTATTTATAGTTGTAAATTATAAATATAAATAGATGATATTATTTTTTAAAAAATTATCTTTCATCGAAATAAATACAACTTAAATATAAGTGAGTGAAAATGTGCATTTACTGTAGTTAAGAACGTCTCTTGTGCTAGTACCCGAGGTATAAGTGAGTGAAAATTAGGATAAGGCAGAGCGATGTTGTATTTTTAAGTTGTAAGTTATAAAGTCAGGAAGAGCGAAAAACCTAATTTAGTCACTTCCCCAATTTAGAAAAAGCAAGCTTGAAATTGTAGTAATTGATGTGGGTATCAGCATACAGGTTCGGGGAAGAGAAAGAATGTAATTTTTTTTTCCCCTGTTCATTTGAGTTATTTCGTGGAAAAAAATAGAAATTGTAGTAAAAAGATTCGACATTGTGTACATATTGAAGTTTAGAGAGAAAATCAAATTAAAAACGTGGGAGGACAAAAGCCAAAAACCAGAAAAAAAATGCTATAGGATAAATTATGCTATATCCTAAATTTCCTGCGCATTAAAAAATAAAATATTTATTAATTATTAAATATCAGACCATCAAAATGATTAATTTAATCATATTGAGTTATTATTTCATCTTAAATATCATAAATTTAATGTAAGATAATATCAATTTATAATCAATAAAAAGATAAAAAAAACTTAAAACTACTAATACTTTCATAAAATTATGGTGATGAATTCATTTTATAACTTAAATCAAATGTTTTATAGCAAATGAGTATTTTTATGATAATAAATAAAAGGATTAACATTTTAATAAGAAGGATAATTAATGTTAATCATTTATATTCTCTTTTTTATTATAAATAAATAAATAAAAATTAAAAGATCGTTATTTGATTCTTGATGATATTGTTGGAGTCTTTGCTCCTACTTCATAATTTCTTTCTCTTTTTTTTTTTTTTTTTTGGTTCTTACCATCAGTTAAAAAAGCAGGTGATATCTCAAGTGTGAGGCCGGCGGGTGCGTGGGTGGCATCAATAATGGGAAGGGTGAAATTAGGTGGTAGGATTGGGCAGTGCAGAGGGCATTAACAGATGTGGGCTAGGTTTGTTGGTGTAGGTTACTTGGTAGTTTGGAATTCATTATAGAGGTTATTATGACATTTCTTTGCCCTCCTACAGGGGAGATTATCGCAAGGCAGTATTATGAAAGTTAGTTTTGGCGCTTAAATAGTCTCTGTTGCCATCACTTCGTATTATTATCACTCCTCTTTGCGTCAGTCATCGGCGACAGCTTTTTCGCATTCTTAAAATGTTTAAAAAAAATATTAAATTTTTATATTTAGTTGAAAATTAAAAAATATCATTAATAAATATAAATATTTTTAAAAATACTTTCAATATAATATTTTTAAAATTATTTTAATAAAATAATAAATATCTTATATTTCTATGAAATAAAAATATTTTATTGGTATTGCAATGTTATTATATCTGCCTTTTAATTAAAATAAATTTTACTCATTATTATTAATTACTATTTATCATTATTTATTATAATTTACACTTATTTATCTTCATTAATTGTTATTAATTATTGTTTATTATTATTCATCATCATTAATCTCCACAGTTATAGTCATTAATTATCAGCCACTAATTACTATCATAAACTAATATTATTAACCACTACATATGACCAATTTCTTATTGTTGATCATTGTTCATCCACATTAATAGGTTAACTTTTCAATATTAACTATACAATTTTTTATAATGACAAATTTTATAATTTACCAATACTTCTCTAAGTATATAAATTAATTAAAACAAAATACCATAAAACTTCTAGAAATCTTCTTAATTAAACCAATCATAATAATACAACATTAGTTTCTAAAAATTATATTTTCATAAATTAAATTCCTATAAATATCAAGTTTATTGGGAATATATGATTCAGGAAACTAAACACTATCTTAAGGCAAAAGGAAGCACTATCAGGTTGAATTAGTTGATTAAGTTTGTTTTATTGGATTATTTATATTATAAATTTATGCATAAAATACACATAATCCCTTATATTGTATCTCGTTTTACAAAATGCTCCTGATATTTTAAAAAGTGTAATTAAATATTTGAATTATACATGTTATATATAGATAATGATAGAAAAGGTTTCTACAATTTTTTATTATGCTTAATTTCCCAAAATTTGACTTTCAAAATTATTTTTATGTCCAAAATGGTTTTGAATTAAAAATTACTATTTAAATATCCCCAAATATAAATATTAAATTATAATCAATTTTTCAAATTAATTATACATAATCAATTATATTGAAAATTAATTTTTTTAAAAAATAACTTTAAAAAATATTTCATCTTTTTCTTCATTTCGTTGCTCCTTAAGCACTTTTATTTTTTATAGAAATATTTTTTATGAAATTATTTTTTCGATAATACATGTAATTTAGAACCACAACTAAGATTTTAAGTTAAGATAATTTCTTCTAAAAATCACTTTGTATATATGTGTATGCATAAATGTTTCGAGTTCTTTGTGTTAAGGTAGTTAAGAGCATAAGGATGCCTAAGTATAATGAATAGGTATCATGTAAACTTGACTTATTAGGTAAAAAAAAGTAAGCACTTCGTGTCTACATAGAAGGTAGACAATAAAAGTCTCCAAGTATTGTTGTCAATATGCAAATTAAGGCACAATAGTACACAACTTTTGAATGAAGGTATTAAGGTGAGGTTTTGATGCACAAATTATGTTATGTTAGGGTCAAATGGACTTGACTAATTAATGAAGAGAATTTATAAGGACAAAGTGGTTCTTATGTGCATTAATGGTAAGCAGATGTTAGTGCTAAGTTTGAAAAAAGTATAATGTTTTATAAGACATTTTAGGGGCTAAACTAGGCTTTAAGTAACATAATTCCTTCTTTAGGTCTTAGGTTGAAAAGGAGTGCCATAACTTTATGTTCTAAGTGTGTTTCAAAAAAGAGGAAAGCCTAAGGTGACAAATCACTGGGTTCAATTAGACATGTGTGTAGGTCATATTGCAATTATCATTTTATCATATTTTGGTTCCAAAAGTCATATTTTGACATCATTTTTGAATTCTTTATGCCCATGCAAAATGTGAAGGGTCTAAGTATGAAGATGCCATTTTTAGTGCTTTGAAGCCGCACTAAATAAGGTTTTACTCCAATCCAACCAATTCATTTCATTGTGACCTCCCATAAAACTAGTGGAGATAGTTA
>JAIUCU010000248.1:0-56363 GCA_020226215.1 Sindora glabra
TTATTTTTATAAATATATATTTACTTTATTTAAAATATAAAAGATGAGTATATATGTAAAATAAAAGTAAAAAAAATATGAATACATAGAAAAAAGAGAGTTATTGTATATTTTTAAAAATAAAAAGAATGTAAATATAATTATATTTAAATGATGTGAAAATTCTAGGATATTTCAGATATAAACGCGTGTTAATTTATTTTAATATATCATGAAAATGATGATGAAATAGAGGAGAGAGAATACACGTCCCATGCCGAGGCAGGCACCACTACAACAAAGACTGCGTTCAACTACGTCTGCGCCAAAATATCAAAAATCAACATAAATTTAATGGGGCAAAAATTTATGGTACACCATAAGTAAATGGTGTATTAATATATCATTTAATTTAATTATTGATATACTTTTATATAATATGTAAGATCTGATTAAAAATATATAATTAATATATAATTAAATCTAATGATATATTTATATATCTAATGATATACTGAGATCATTTTCATTTAATAGTTCTCTTCTGCAAGCTTTTTTCCTGTTGACCAACTTTTGCATTTTCGTCCCTGAAGTGCTAGAAATTGTTGCGGGGAAGGGGATAACTTCAACCGAACGAGAGGAAGCAAGTGGCTAAATCGTAAAAGATAAAATAGAGGAGGGATATCTGCACAAAGAAGAAAGTTGAAGAAGGATTTGATGCATTTTCTCCTTCTGAAAACTCAGCTCGTGGGAGATACTCTTTCCCCGATTGAGAAGTCCGAGAATATTTCAAAAATATAATATGCGTTGTTATTCTTATTCAATAACATGGAGATAATTATAATTTCTATTAATCAAAATGTATTAAATTTTTGCACATTTTAAATTTCAAAATAATAAAAATTTATGACTATTTTTCCCCTAATGAAAAAAAAAGTAAAGACACTTACCGATAAAAAGAATAAACAAAAACACTCATTATATTTGAAGTACAAAAAATTTCCCTGTATGTGGATGTTCAATTGTCCATTCTCTGATTGAATGCCAAAAAATCGATTGATCAACTTAGGGGATCCAATTGGGGAAGGGTTTGACGTCTTTTCGATCTTAAAAATGGTCATAACAAAATATCATTGTGAGATTGAATATAAATAGCTTCAGCTGAATTAAACTTCATTCTAAATAGGTCATGCCTAATTTTTAAATTATTAGTTTAAATCTAACCTAATAATCTGTATAAGATTCAAATTCAAATTTAATTAATCTACTAAAAAAATCTAACTGAACCTATTAGCTTATTTAAAAGTTTATTATATAAATAAATTTTTAAAGTTGTTAAGGCTCAAAATTAACCATAACCTAATTAAGTCTATATATATAAATATGTATATTAAAGTACTTATATAATATATATATATATATATATATATATATATATATATATATATATATTATGGTATTTATAGTTTATTAATATATTAATAATTAAATAAACTTGATCTAATTATTTAAATAGACTTATTTATTAATTTTAACTTGACTTATCTAAATAAATGGATGAGATGAAGTTAGGCCATAAATAAATTAAGTTATAGATTTTTGATAGACCGCTTGTTGATATGCCTCTTAGCCTATTTGCACCCTTACTTTTAACAATATCTCACATGGGGTTTGGAAGACACAACAACAACTGTTATGGGATATTTGATGTTGGTTGTCATTTGTGACTTAATGCAATTAAATAATAATAATTTCCACATGGTTATTTCATTATAATGATGATGGGATTGAACTAATAGCAAATTTTTCAATGAATCCAAAAGGATAAGTGTATTAAATTTAAAGGGCTGAGGATTTTCAATGTAAAATTACCTTATCATATATATATTTTTCTTTGACTAATTTTATTTAAGGTTTAAAATTAACAATATAAAAAATGTATCTTTAAATTTTGACTCTTTATAGGTTTACTTTTTAAATAAAAAGAAAAAATTATTTTTGACATTTATAGTAAAAATAATGTCATATAATGATATAATGACTTTTTTTCCAAATTTGACAAATAATAAATTTATAAACACATTTTTTTGGTAAATAGGAATATATTAAAGGAAATAAAGTTCATACAATAAAAAGTCTACATAATTAAAAGGCCTTAAGCTTTAAAGCCTTTAGGATATCTAGTTCTTATGACATCATACATCAAAAGAGATTTGACTTCATTAGGAGCTTGATTAATGATGTAGCTTCCCAAACCAAACTGCAGGGCCATATTGGCTATCTTTATCCGCTACTTGATTAGCTTTCTTCAAAGATCAAATCCTTGCAATTCATAACAATGCTATCATAGTCAATTGGAAGAGATAGGTTAGTCTCAATAATTATATTTATAGCAATTAAGCAATTTAATTCCACCCGAATGTTATTAACATTAAGATATTTTGCAAGCCACAGTCCAATAAATATGCCCTGGAGCTTTACCATTAAGGCAGTTCCAAAATTAATATTTTTACAAAAACTAATCACTTATCCACCTTTGTTATCTCTTATTAGCCTCTGTTGTAATGTAACCTAGATTAGTTGAAATAGAACCATCTATATTAAGTTTGAACCAATTCTCATTTAGTTGCAGCCAAAAGATATGTTGCAAATCAGATTTTTTATGTTCCTTTCTTTCAAAAGAATGAGAAAAATCCAAAGCTTGTGAAAAAGCTAAGGAGTACATAGTATTAATAAAAAAAATTCATTCTTAAAGATGAGAATGTTTCTTTTTTGTCATAAGGCCCAAAATAGATAAATAAATATAGCATCTAATTCTTGTAATTTCCTTTCTTTTGAAGTGTTAAACTTAAACCAAGCTTGGGAAGAAGAAATTCCTATATTAGAACAAGAAAAATTTTGCCACAATGGCAAAAGTAGTTGGACATGAGCCAAAAAGATGTTGAATAGTTTCATCATGTTAATTGCATAGAGGATACAAACCACCAGTGTAAATTTCATTTTTTAATAAAAAGAATCTAGTAGAGGGGGCATCATGAACAAGTAACCAGACAAGGCTCTTAATTTTTGGCGTGAGCATTAAGGTGCCAAATGTAATCAAAATTCTCATAATAAAATAAAGGATTAGTAGAATGATTATTTAACAACTCCATGAAATAGTAAGTTTCCTTTAAACTAAAAAGTCTACTCTTTCATAGCACCAAACTTTCTTATCTAAAATAGCAAACTAAGGATCTAAGTAAAAAAAGTAGTTATTTCAAGAAAGATATCTAAAGAAAAGATAAAGGAAACCTTTTCTAAAATCCAAACCTTAGAATTATTAACCAAATCTCAAATTTTGAAGGACTTCTCATCATTATTCAAAGTTCCAAAGATTCAACTTCGAAACATTCCTAAAAAGAGCCACCAAGCAATAAAGAAATTTACAAGAGCTCTATTAGAAATTAACCATTTGAAACGTTTCATTAAGACCTCTTCTCCAACACTAAAAGCCCTTTTATTAGGGAAACTCCCTTTTGAAGGCTTAGTTGAGCTATCCCTATTTTCCTTTTAAACATTTTGCCTAAAGCCCATTAGGTTCTTAGTTAAACCTTTACTTAAGTTTCATGAGTAAGGTCAAGTTCTTAAGCTTTGTTTTCCTAAGCCCTAAACCTCTCTCCCTTTTTCCTTTACATACTTTCCCTTATCCTACCAAACTAATTTTTCTATTTTCTTAAGTACTACCCTAAAGAAAGCTTCTATTTAACTTATCAATTTGCTTATGTATATTTTTTGAAAGAGCTACACATTACAGGTAGTATTTTAGAATGGCTAGTAATGTGGATTTAATTAAGGTTGTCCTACTTGCTAAGGATAACATACTTATTTTCCAGCCATTGAGTATTTTCTAAATTTTTTCAAAAATAAATGTCAAGTCTTTTTTTTCCTTAAAATATAAAGGTTAAAGGAAAATCTAGGTATTTACCTAAAGTAGAAGCTAGTCTAATTCCTAGAAAATATTGAGAGAATTTTTTGGTAGATTAAGGGATACAAGGGGGAAAACAGGCTTTAGATTTCCTAAGATAAACTTTTAAACTAAACAACTCCTTAAATTGATTTAAGGCCTGATAGATGGTCATACAATTCATCCTATCGACTCTTATGAATAAAAGTACATCAAAGTTTAGATGAGACATTGACACTTTACTCTTCCTAAAAAAAAGTTTGTAAGATTTGTTCTTAATTGTATTATTAATAAGGATAGACAAGGATTTCATGCAAAGAATAAAATTATAAAGAAAAAGTGAGTCTTTTTGTCTAATTCCTTTCTCAAGTTTAAAGAAATTAGTTTTGCCTCTATTTAAAAGAATTGAAATCTTGGAACTTTTAATACAACTCATGATGAGTTTGGTCCAGGGATTAAGAAAAATAAAGGTTTTGAGAGTAAGTTCCATAAAATCCGATCTAAGGTTATCAAAAGCCCTTTTTAGGTCTAATTTAAGGATACACCACCCTTTTGTGAAGTGTAAAATTTCTTAGGCAATAATGACATGGTTAGCTCCTTTCCTATCTTTTAAAAAAGCACCTTAGTTAGGCAAGATGAGATCAAGGAGATGATTCTTTATTCTAGGCACTAGAATTTTTGTAACCATTTTGTAAATGGTGTTACAAAGGCTAATAAGCCTAAATTGATTGGTGGATTCAAGATGATTAATCTTTGAGATAAGGCAAATAAAGGTCCCACACCAACTTTCTAGAATAATCCAAAAAGTAAAAACTGAAGTTATTTCCTCGCTCAATTTTTTATGAACATCATTTTAATAAGATTAGGAAAAACTAACATTAAAGCCATCTATACCAAAGGCCTTAAAAGGTTTGAAAGACTAAAGGAAAATTTTAATTTCATTTAAAGAAAGTTAATTGATCAAAACATTAGAGTAATTGTTAAATAACTTAGGATGTTCAAAAACTATAGAAAAAGGATCAAAATTTCCATAAGGAGAAACTTTAAAAACTCAAAGAAATGATTTCAAATAAAGTTGCTAATGAGGAGTCATAAAGCCAAACATCATTGGAGATTTTCAAGCCTTTAATCCTATTTCTCCTTCTCTTATTTAAAATGGATTTATGGAAAAAGGAAGTATCCAAGTCACTCAGAGTCAACCAAGATATTTAGGATTTCATGGCCCAAAACTACTCCTCATCCTCAAGAACTTGATTAAATTGATGAATAAGAGAAAATTCTAGTCTTCTTAGTATTCTAAGGTTCTAAGAGCTGAAGAGGATTATAAATTTGAAAGTCTAGTAAGAATCCTATTTTTCCTATGGAAAATATTTTAAGAGATTTCATTATTCCAAATTTTAAGTTCCTTTATGAAACCAACCATTAAAACATGCCGAAGACTTCCCCTTTAAAAAAACCAACATCTATTAATAATAACTTGGAATGAGGGATGGTTTAGCCATATAGGTTTAAACCTAAAGGGTCTAAATTGCCTATTTAGAGTCTTAGGACAAGCATTGAGCAAAATTAGATAGTGATCACTAGGGTTTTAAGTAAATGAAAGACTTTAGGTTTAGGAAATGTCTCAATCCAGGACAAGTTAGCATAAGCTTTATCTAGTCTTTATCTAATGACATAATTAATTTTTCTTTTATTAAGCCGAGTAAATTTAAGATTGATGAACCAAAGATCATACAAATTTCATGAATCTAATCATAGTCTAAACAAAGAATTATGATTATAACATATAGGTCTACCATAAAACTTTTCATTAGTACAAAGAATTTCATTAAAATTAGCTATAATAGCTTAAAGACTATTAATAAAAGTAGAAAAAACATAAAGATCATTTTGGAGATTACATCTATTCATAAAGATGAGACTAGCATAAATGGCAAAAATAAAATAAGGTTTAGAATAAACTTGGATCTAGATATAAACAAACTGGAATGTTTAAGCCATCAATTTCTAGGTTAAAGTTATTATTCTATAGCACCCAGATGCCACCACTCTTCCCATAGCATCTTCAACGATCCATATATCAAAGCTTAGTTTGCTAATGATATTTATTGCTTTCTTTCTAGTAAGCCTAGTTTTTGTCAAAATGATAATGTTTAGATTATGAGTTCTATTCAAGTCTGTTAAAGTAATCTTCAAACCCTTCCTTGTAGCTCCTCCAACATTCCATGAAAAATCTTCATAAAATAAAACTCAAAAAGGAATTGAGCTTCAAAAGCATCAATGCTTCTTATGTCCAATTCCATTAAAGCCACCTCTAAGTAATAAGTTAAAGTATATTCCTTTGGCCTTGTCAAGCATTTAATAGTAAGATCCATGACTTTATATGCTAGACCCCAAAACAAAGTGGCTTTGTTTACCTCTTTTAATGGACTTTTGGAGACCCTTTCCATTTTAATCATTCTGATAAGGACTTCTAGTTCCTTAATCACACTTTGCTTACTTATTACTATTTCTACCTCTTTTAGTTATCTTGTCAGGGGTAGAAGGACAAGCAACTACTCTAGTTATAGTGCTTCCAAGCTTATTTTGAGTTACAGATATTGAGTCATTGTTAGTTATACCTTTGTTAACATATTTGCTTAGTGTTAAGTCTATAACTCTTGGAGGTTCAAACATTTTGTCAAGTTTATCTAATAGAAAGGATGAAATTGCAATAATTCCCTTTATCCTCCATTTTCCCTAGAATCTAAAGACATTTGAATGATTAATAGAGTCCATATTTTGGTCATTCATTTTTCTCTTTTCATTTGTTGTCAATCCATTCTGAAATGTCTAACCTTCTCTTATTAAAAATCATCTTAAGGCTCTTCGTTATCATGTTTTTTTTCTCCTAAATCTTAAAAATAGTCAAAGCTTCTTAAAAAGAAAAAGTGACACTTTAGTTGTCTAAAATACCTTCCATTTCTTTAACCACCTTCATTACTCTTTTTTCTTCTTGATCTATGCATGCCTAATTGATAGGATGTAATTCTATCTCTAAATTTTTATATAAATTTACTTCTTTTAGAAAGTTGTGAAAATTCTATAATCAATCATTGATTTAGATTAAAGAGTTTGATTAACTCTTTGTTGGTATTTGACTTATTTTTAAGCTTTAATAGATTTCCTTCCTTAAGCATTCAACGTTAGAGATTTTCTATTCTATAAGTCAATCTCTTTCCTTTTATCTTTAATGTTTGTAGTAAATATAACTTCCAACTAGCAATCATCCTTTTTGGATTTATTATTTAAATTTAAACTCAAAATAATCTTTAAACCAAAATATAGTTCCCTAGAAAACTATTTAACAGAAAGATTGATAAGGTTTTCAATTAACCTCTTAATATTACAAACTTTTTTCTAGACCAAATTCCATGGGCTAAAACATTTTGCCTTCATTGAGTCATTTGCTAAACTTAGCTTAGGAACTAAAGAACAATCTTTATTTTTATGAGAAATCTTCTAACAATTAAAGCATAGCATCTTAATCCTTTCATTTGATTCTCTGACAATGCCTTTCAATATTGATTGCTTACTTGAGCAGATTGTTAATGTTTACTAGAATGCAAAGATAAACAAACCCAACTTTTTCATGATTTGAAGTTCTAAAGTCTATAGTAAGAAGAACTCCAATATTCTCTCCAATTTTTTTAAAGATAGAACATCCATAAGACTCCAAGGAAAAAAAGGAAGCCTAGCTCAAAGAACTATTATGGCACTGAAAAATTCATCTATTAGGTTGAATCTTAACTTCTATTTTTGGATTAGAACATAATGGCCATCCAGGAACCAAGGAGATTTTAAATTAATAGATCTTAAATTATCCTTAATATTGAACTTAATTGAAAAAAATCCTTTTCCAATTTCAATAACAAATATTGTCCCTTTAATCTTCCATAAGGACAATAGCTTGAAATAGAGGTTATTTTGATTAGAAAATTTTCCCCAAATCATTTGACCACTAATTATAGATTCTTTCTTTTTCTTCTTTAGATAAATAAATCTAAGGAATTTCACACTTTACCTTTATGGAATTATCAAGGAATAAAGAGATCCACTTGTGTTTGAATCCATGTACAACATCTCTATAAGATTTTTTAAGGGCTTTTGTAAGATTAGCTACCTTTGCAACTTAAGATGGATGTCTACGGCTAAGAATAAGCTTTTCCATCAAGCTTCCAATTTTTAATTCCTCTTTAAAACTTTGCCCTTGATTCACCAAGGAAGAAGAAATCTTCCTTAAGATGTAAAAAGTTAATCTCCCATTTGAAGGAGTTAGCTTTAGGAAAGTATCCAATTTGTGATTTGGAAACATTCAATCAAGGAAAGGTCCTTAACACTTAATTTTTTATTATTTTTTTATTTCTTCTAACTCTTCCTCACTATTATTTTCTCTCTCTCTCTCTCTCTCTCTTTTTCTTTCTCATCCATGGCACTTAAAGTTTTAGTGCCTATAAACACATTTTTATTCAAATTCACTTCCTATTTACTAACAATAATTATTGATGATTGCAATCAACATGAGAAAAAATAGTCATTGTATATATAATATAAATATATAAATCATTAATAATATTCAATAATTTAAAATGATTAATTTTTTAAAAATTTATATTTCTAATGTCAATAATACATAATATGATAATTAAATAATAAAGAAAATAATCAAATCACATCTAAAAATAATTATAAAAATACAAATATTCTCTTTTATATGATATAGTTATTAATAAAATATAGAACTTCATTTTAAGCATATAAAAACTTCTTATTTAAAAAAAAGTGTTAAAGAATCTTTTAACACCACTGGTAACAATACCTATGGAAATAATAATAAAAAGAGTAAATGATGCTAATTATACTCCTTCTTATTCACTTATTTTTAACTTTTTTTCCTATTAGAAAATATAAACCAATTAAACTCATTTTTTATAAGCTTAGAAGATCTTTTACTTATATAAAAAGGATAATAGGAGAAAAGTGAGAAAAGGAAAAGCAGATAACATTATTCAAAAAGGTAAAGAAGGTAAATATGTATTTGATAATTTTTTCCTTGTTTCTATTATGTCTTAAAGAGCAAGTTAGGTTTAGACTAACAAAGATGGCATTACTGGGACCAATCATGGATAGGTATTATTAACAAGTAGGAATATAGTTATACATGTCCATATGCACACTAACAGGTACAATTTGTTTTTTAGAATTGGTGTTATCAATAAGTGAGAATTTAGGAATTATGTATACCTTATAGGTATTATCCAAAAACTAGTATATATTTATGTATTAAAGCATGAAGTTTAGTTTATTCTAATATATGACAATAACACATTTTATTATAGGTGCTTCCTTCTATTTTGTGTACTTTTGTCACAACCCAACCCTAGCACGATCAATGTGAAATTGAATAACCTAGTTTTTATTAGTGTGTGTGTCTTAAGAGTCAATTATAAGATGGTTGTAATAACACACAATGTATCATATTTTATTTTAAGTAATGCAATTATTATATTTTATTTCATTTTAATATTTGCATAATTTATAACTTAATATAATAATTATCACTAGAATACTTTTACTATTTATAAAATATCTATAGTCGAGTATTATTGCAAAAGGGATAACAATAGTACATCAAGACTATTATATATGATGACGGATGATTATGAATCATGGATATGTGATATTAAATCAATATATAGGTATACTATTAGTGAATAAATATATTGGACTAACCCGTTATAAGAATATTACATCAATTATTATATGTTATTAGCTATTCTCATGTGACCATATTATACGTAGTTTTTTACCTAAAGTCATTACGGTTCCTTATATGAGGAGTCATATACTTTGATGCCATCTTACATCACTTTTAATCAAAATGCCATGTAGGACGTTAGTTAGGTGTATCACAAATCATATAGAGGGAAGTGAGTGATATAGATAGAATTTTATTCCTCTTATATAGAAATAGTGATATCGTTAGGCTTCTTGATTGAATAAGACTAAAAAATGCATGATCGTGCTCAAATAGATCAATATGTGATATTAATAATTTGTTTAAGTTAATCTACTCAATATTAAAAAATATGGATTGAACATTGACAAGGATAATACATTTCATGCTTTTAGTTCAATTTGGATATTGTTATAAAAGGGATTATATTACAAAATGTTATTCACACATTAGATAGATATTGAATCATAAATATTCTTACTACTTAGGTGGTAGTGATATATTGCTACATACTTCTCACTATTTATGGTCCATTGATTGGTCATTACTAACGTAGTAAGAATATATATATTACTCACATAATTCAATTAATTAGGTTTTAGTTAAACTAAAATTCTATTAATTAAGCTTGTTATTTAGTATATGTATATATTATCAAATTAATAATATATATTATTCACGTAATATATAGTATATTATGTGATATTATTTAATATTAAAGTAATATCAGATAATTATATCATTTGATATTAGATAATTATATTATGGGATAATATTATTATCTAATAATATTTAGTTATTAATATTAAGATAATATTAAATAACTAATGAATAAGTCTTATCTCTCCTCACTTTCACCATGATAGAGATTGATGAGAGATAAGAGATTAGTGGTTAAATGAAATTAAGAGAGTATAAGCACTTTTCTAGTGAGACTGGGAAAGTGGCATGCCTTAATTCTATAAAAAAAAAAAGGCATGAAGACGTTACTTTATGGATGGAATACAAACTACCACCAGAAAAATCACACCAAGACCCTAGTCTCATGTGAAAAAAGCACTTCTTAGTAGATTTGTGGAGGTAAAGAAGTCGTCATTCACTTTGTATGGATGCCGTAAAAGTATCATTGCTTGACTATGCTTGTGATTCGTACTTCAAGAGGTAATCCTTGTAAACAATTCTTAATCTATGTCCTTACGCATTAATTCTAGGAAAGTTTCATAAATTTTTTTTAGAAAATCCATTGTGCTTAAGTATATGTGAAACCTAATAGTTTTCATCAACTTAACCTACTTTTTTTATTAATATACTACAACACATATAAGTTATTAAGGAAAGAAATTATGTAATAAAAAGGAATAATGGGATTTCATTTAACATTTATGATTCAGTTGTAAAAAAGAGTTAAGCCTATATATAATCCATCCAAGCTGAAAGATAAATTAGTCTAACTAGTCTCAAAAGAAAAAGTACTTATCCTTCTATCCTTAATTTATACAAAACAATGCCTAAAAATGTTTATTTATATCAAAATATCTTATGCTACTTTTAGTTATATCGAAGAGCTTTCCAAATGCTAAGCTTTGAAGCAATGGTGGAGGAGGCTCAACTTAACAATTTGAAAAGTAAACATATAGAGAGGTAAGTCCAAGACTTAGTAAATAAACACTCAAGTCATATATAATTTATAGATTTAGAGTAAGCTTACCAAGGGGATTTACCCTTCCTTATACCTAAACACTTTAGTCATATATTTTACATCACAACTTCTTATTAGTATTAATATATTAACTAAATAATTTTAAGAATACAAAAGTATCATTACTTAAATGTATCCCATCCACACCCATATCATGCCTAGTATAAAGAATAAAAATTAAAAAAAAAGGTAAATCTCCTTTATATTCCTATCCATCTTTATCCCTGACAAGTTTATCTTTATGCCTCTTAATCAACGTTATCCTTTACAAGTCGTTATCAAATTCGGTATTCAAATATCATATATAACATATCGCTTTTAACACAATTCTTATTAAACATGTCACATTCAATCTCAATTATATCTTATAATTCAATTTACAATATTCTATTTTCTTTTTACATGGTTTCATCCCATTTCATCATTAAACATCACATATTAACCAAGCATACTATCATAAATTATTTAATCCATTTGACCTTTTGCATATTTCATGTTATGAAAGTAGAAAAGGATAGTCAACCATATAATAGACTATGTTATCCAAAATAGAAGTATATTTTACTATATAATCGACTACAAAGGGCTAAAGGCTGGAAATAAGCATTGGTAGTCAATTATAAGCCCTTAGCATATAGGTTATTGTTGACTATGTAGTCCACTAAGAACCTCCAAAAATTGAGGTCTGGCTTGATAGTTAATGACTACTTGACTATAGTTCTTCAAAGGGTAAGCTTTCTAACTATAATTATCTATGTAGTAGATTATAAGCTTTCCAAGACCAAGTAGTCATTAGGCTTTCTAGCTATAGTTGACTATGTAGTAGAATATAAGCTTTCCAAGACTAAATAGTCAACTATGTGGTTAGCTACTACCCCATTTTCTAAAAATTTCTTGCACAAAGTCATTGCTCATTTGCCAATAATACCATTTAAATGCATTTATTACACCATTAATCCTTGCTAAATCATAAATACACACTTAAAACATTATATTTATGCCAATTCTAACATTAAAATCAAATCAAATGTCATAAATTGTATTATTTTTCATGCATTTATTAAAACCTAAAAACTTTAACTTAAATTAAATAAAATTAATTTAATCTTTTAAATAAAGTTAAAATATTCACTCACCTAATACAACGAAATTCCTAGCTAGAAGAAATCATAAGTTGGCTGCTCCTAATCATCCAAATCAATAAGTTTGAGCTTAGTGTTCAAATTTACCTTTTTAGGCTTAAAAGCTAAGTTTTACCAACTTGTAAGGAAAATGAAAGAAAAGTTTAAGATTAATAAAGTTTTAGGTATCTTTGCCTTGATTGTATACTGTATAAAAAATTTATTGAACATTAACTCTATTATAGCTTGATTGGAAGAAAAGATGAAAAAGGAGATAAAGAAGTTAAGGAAGTTAGGGTTAGGGATTTTGTATTTTAAGAAAAATAGGGGTGTGGCTAGTTTGAGAGGAATAAAACGGTGACTAATGTAGGAACAAAATAGGAAAATACCTTAAATCTTATTTATACTGATATACTTACCTCTAAACACTTATAATCCTTAACGTTTTATTTTATTTACTTTTTCTCAACTAACCATGCAAAATTCTCATCCCATATTTATTCAAAATGCATCCAATTAACTAATTCCCATTCCTTCAATATCTTATCCATATTATTTCCATAATATTTTATCCATTCACATAAAATTTTCATATTAATTATTCTTTTTGCAAACAAAATTTTATAATTCTAGAAAGGATGTAGCAACTTCTATAACTTATTTATTTCATTTTTCCAAATTTTAACTTATGCAATCTCTTAAAATGGACAAATTTTTCAACATTATGGTGCAACATGCTCCTAGTAAGATTGCAATTACACTAGCCTTTTTTAGCTAATTATTTTGGACAAAATTTTTTAATTTCTAATAAATTCTTTATTCAATTATAATTAATTTTTATTACATATATTGATTTTCCTTGAAAGCAACAATCTCATTTAACTAAAATAATATCATAGTGTCATTTTGAGCATAGTAATTTTAGAATATTTATTTTTTGCATATAATTTTATTCATTATAAAGAGTTAGCTTCTCTATAAATTCTTCTCTAATTTATTAGACCTAATTTCCACTTTCATTATTTATGTTAATTATCCTTTAAACACAATCAATGTAATGAAAACAAAATTACATAATTAACAAAAGGAAAATGTATAGAATTATAAAAGCAAATTACAATTCCTATGAAAAAAAAGTATAACAAAATCCACAAAAACATCCTCACTTCAAGAGGAAAACTAAAAATAACATAACTAAATAAAGAAAAATCAACATTAAAGCAATCACACTAAATAACTTTAACATCCCTAAATTGCTTTTTAGAACTTTTAACTCTTGTTTCATCTCCTTAATCTCCATCTTTAATTCTTTTATCACAGTATCATTGTATGGCAAATTTGAACATGGGTTTATAATCAATTGCAACAATGGATGAATTATACCATTAAAAGAAATTATATTTCCTTTTAAAATAGATGAAGAATAATTTTCCTAGATTTTTATCTATTTCAAAAACTTTAATCCCATCCTTCTTTCAACAGAAAGAATATGCCCTACAAACCATCAAATATGATCGACCACTACCTCTATTTTCACTAACACTTATGGAAGCTATCTTTTTAATGCTCAAGATGACTTTTTGTCATGAATAATCTTAAGAAAGTGATTAGCTTAGGGAGTTGCTAAGAGCAATAACCCACTAACCTTAGATAAATAAATAATGCAATTTGAAATACTTAATAATGCTTTACCTTCTAATAGGTATAAGCAACATAAAGAATGAAAATAAATGATAAAAAATTCATCATGCATCAAATATATATGCATAATTATCTACTACAACTATCCTATGACTTATTTCAATGCTAAGATACATGAATAAGCCCACTTCAATCCCAATGGCAATAGCTAAGTACTCAAAGGAGTATTTCCAATGAAAAAGAATAGAACGAAAAAAGTTAAGCTTTCTTAGGAACTTAATGAGTAAGTAATAGCATTAAAAAATAATTAAAGTTTAATTATAATAAAATAAAATTTTTACAATCAATTCTTTTATAAGAGACATCTACATAGGGTTAATGAGCTCTTATACTTTTGTTGAGGGAAGAAGGAAAGGTATTCCAAAAAATGACTTATCTTTCAAGGAAGCAAATATAGACACACGTAATATCAAACTCAATCATAATTATATTATTCTTTTTGCATCATCACACTCATTAAGAAAATTAAATCATAAGTCTACTACATTCATATTTACAATTTCATAATTTAATTATAATAATCCAATAATATTCTCATATGTATAATAATAATAATAATAATAATAATAATAATAATAATAATAATACTTCATAGCTTATCTAATTTTAGGGGTATCAATTTAGTAATAAACTAAGAACGAATAAATTGGAAAGTAAGTAAATTTTCATGTAACTCTAATCAAACTTTATCCCTCACAAGCCTATCCTTTTCTTTACAAATCAACCTTATTTTTCATAAGTCACTATTGGATTTAGTATTCAATTCATAAGAATTATCAATCCACCTCCATCTTAATTTTCATAGTATCAGCACAATTTCATATTAAAATTTCACAAATAAATCATTAGTAATATTCTTAAGAATTTTCACAACATTACCATGTCTCTTTACATGATCTCACTTCTTCATTCATCATTATTCATTGAATAAAAGCACTTCAATCAACATCAAGAGACTAATCACTAACCATAACATTTTAAAAATGGTTAATAATAAAATATAAGAGGTTATAGTTGACTATAGGAGTCTAGAGAGCAAGGCATTGGCCTTATAATCAATTTACAGTTCCCAAGAGCACTTTTAGGAGCAAAGTTAACTATATAGTTAACTATGACCCCTATATTTTTTTATATTGAGCATTTTTAGAATATTATTTTTAGGTTTCAATTTGAAATAACATAATAAAAAAATTTAATAATTAATTCAAAACTTACTAAAGATTTAGGCAAGAAATTATAAACCAATGATAAAGCTTATGCCTTTGATGCATGAAACATACTTAGTTGCAGAAAAGTTTAAATCTTGTTGCATTTGCATTCATGAATACAAGTATGAATCACCTTTACTTTTGTTAAATGAACCATTTACTTCTAATGATTGAATTGATCACTAGTGTCTAAACAAATTGATCACCAATGCCCAAGCAAACTAATTACTAAAGCTCAAATAAATCAAATACAAATGAAACAATCAAAACTCATAATAAGCAAATGAATTGGAATATGAATCGTAAAATGCCATCCAAATAGCTAGCATTTTTATAAAATCTACATAAGCAATCATACATAAATCAAATTGATAGGGATTTCTTTTAATTTAGTGTAGTGTTAGTTATGAGATTTTTTTTTGGATTTAGATCACTTTTTCAATAACTTTCAATGCTTTATCTTTTGGAGAAAATAAGATTTCTATTAGGGATCCATATCTTTAATTGTTTCTTGATTTATATCAATGAGATATTTTTTAATTGATTTATTTTTCATCTTACAAATAAAATTTATTAACAGTCTCTAATTAGAACTAAATTAAGAAAGATAAAACTAGACTTTGATTATTGATCAAACCCTAATACAACTTTGATCAGTAATCAACCTATATTCAATGTTCCCTAAGTACAATCTAATCATATTGCGCTATTACTTAGTAAAGCCTAATTGTATTAGGCTTATCCTAATTGAGAGCTTTAGTTTAACTAAAAGTCCTAAATATACTATGACTCTAGTATTTAACACACTTTTAATATGTGACCCTATGGATTCTAATTATGTTGATAGTAATCCTAAAATTTTATTTTAGTATTACAGATAGTAAGTGGTATCTTGCAATATATTACTACCTCTTAAGTAGAAAGAATATCAATGATTTGACATTACCTTTCCGTAACTAATATTCCATGTAGTTTAGTCTCTTTTATCTTAAATATCCAAATTAAGCTCAAGGCATAAAATGTGTCACCTTTTCATAGTTTAATTTATGTATTTCTTGATTCTTGAATAGATTAACTAAGTAAATGAATCAATATTATATATTAATTTATTTAAGTACAACTATGTATCTTATAGTCTCATTTAATCAAAGGCCCATAAATATCATTCCTCTTACATAAGAGGAATAAAATTCTATATAGATCACTTATATCCCTTTACATGATTCGTGATATACTTAATCACCATCTTTTAAGTTGACCTAATTGCAGGTGACATTAGATGACATCAAAGTATACAACTTCTTTTGAAGGGAATTATAATGATTTTAGGTCAAAACACCTAATGTATTTTTGTCATTATAAAAATTGCTTATAACAGTCACAAAACTATCTAAGTAACATTCTTGTGGTGTGTCAATGTAGTACATCTGTTATCTAACATATACCTATGAGTTAACATGACATATCATATCAAAGACCATAGTCATCAGCTAATATACATATTAGTCTTGATACATTATTGTTATCCCAGTTTATAATAATACTCAACTAGAAACTTTTTAAGAATAACTTAAATTATTCCAAGAATTATTATTACATTTATTTATATTATGCAAATATAACATTAAATATAATAGTTAATTGAAATACCTTTATATATAATGAATATGCTATACTATGTATATAAATAAGAACATCCAATGATTAGCTATTAGAGCATGCACCTATAGTTATGGCATATATTAGTCTCTTAATGTTAATACAACCTTATTTTACATTGAATAATGATGAATGAATAATGTGAAAACATGTATAAAGGTATGATAATATTGTGAAGATTCCTAACCATATTATTGATGATTTCTTTATGAAATTTGACATTAAGTTTGTGAAATTTGATATCAAGTTATGTTAATATCATGAAAATTGAGATGGGGGCATATTAATATTGCTTATGAATCAAACACTAGATTCAATAAAAGCTTAAAAAGGATAAAGTTATCTTTGAGGGACAAGAATGAATTTGTGAAAGATAAAAATAGATGAGAGTTACAAAGAAATTTAATTGCTTTCTATTTTATTTGTTCTTAATTTATTATTGAATTAATTCCCCTAAAACTAAATGAGTTATGAAGTGTTGCTATTATAATACATATGAGAATGTAGTTGGATTACTATGATCAAATTGTGAAATTATGGAAATGAATGTAGTGGACTTACAATTTCATTTTTTTAATTAAATGTGACAATGCAAGATAAATGGTATAACTATGATTGGGTTTGATATTATGTGTGTCCATATTCGCTTTCTTGAAACATAGGTCATTCCTTGGAATACCTTTCATTCTCTCCTTAACAAAGGTATGAGAGCTCATTGACCTTATGTGGATGTCTCTTATAAAATAATTAATTTTAAAACTTTTGTTATGTTATAATTAAGCTTTAATTATTTTCCAATTCTATTGCTTACTCACTAAGTTTTTTAAAAAAACTCATTCTCTTCTTCTTCTCTTTCTATAAAAGATTCTTTCCTTAGGTACTTAATTACTATTTATTGAAATAGATAGTTATGCATACACATTTGACGCATGATGAATTTATGATTATCTATTTTCCTTCTTTATGCTCTTTATACTTGTTAAAGGTTAAAATATTATTATGTATTTCAAATTACATTATTCCTTTAGGTAAGATTCGTAAGTGGTTGCTCATAGCAACTCCCTACATCGATCATATGCCCTGAGATGGTTTGTAATAAAGGTAATATTAGAACATGGTCTAATGTATAAGAATGCATTTCATTTAAAACCATAGTCTAGAGATCTCCAACCATCCAAGTGAATCATTTTAAAAGTTGAACCCCTAATAGTAAGCTAGCAACTATAAAAAAAGGGCTTAATTGGATTTATCATTGTTTTCTCATGCATTACAATCTTCTTAGGCCACTTTCGACCACAAATAGCTAGAGATAATCAGTATAAGTATCCTTATAAAACCATTACAATATTCTAATTGGTGAGAACTTTTAATTTTAATGACAATTATGTTTGAAATAAATTAATGAATGGTTTATCTATTTTGAGGATTGATGGTTACCCTTATTTTCCTATATTTATAATTTGAAAAAGTTAATCGAATGTATACTTGTGTGTATGTGATTATTTGAAATGGCTTTAATCATGTATTAATAATGTAACATTTAAATTTTACGATGTTTAAATTACCATGACTATAACTTGAATTATAATTTAAGTTAAACATTTAAGTAAAAAGTTTCATAAGTTAATCGATTAAAAGGTAAATAATTTCCTAGTTTGTTTCCATGAACTAGGTTAGTGCAAGAATGGTTTATCTTGATTTATATAGAGTAATGTAACACTTTAAGTAAGTGAACTTCCACGTGTATCATTTTAAGGTTGACATGAATGGATTGAGCACTGAAGTGGAAGGCAGCAAAGGTTATAAAATCCTAACTATTTTATAAGAATATGGCTCAAATCCTTTTGAGTAGTGCTAGCACATAAGGTGCCTCATGTAAGAGCATGTGAGACAAAATTCTATGAACTTGATAATTTTTTAATTATATGTACAATTAATTTGGGCACTACAAAGTGCCTCACATGTACTTCAATCATTTAACCTAAAGGTAATAAGAATGAGATTCATAATTCAAAGAACTATTAATTTATAAACAATAAAGTTGTAACTATGAATTTAGAAACACTTTATTCAAATAGCAATCTATAAGAGCCTATGAAGTTGTAAGTAGGAAAGTGAAAGTGACAAAATTAACCTTTAATAGTTTTTATGCGGTATATGGAGATGTTAGAGCAATATAACAGAATTGATCTAATTATGGTAGTACAAATAGATTCCTTATGTGATAAAGATAAAAGATCTCACCTTAGGTATCTCGATAATTACATACATGCTAATCCGTTGCCCACTCCACCTCATATCATGTCAAAATGATATTTCCCACTAATCCATGCCATTCTTCATAATATACCAAACAAATTAGGATATGTAGTCGTAATAACACTGATTTTCATAGTAAACTTGGCTAAGCTAAAAAAGATAGTCAATCAAGATATTTAAGGTGTAATAACTAATGAATAAAATGGTTTTTATTGCATAACAAAGTAAACAAAGGTTAGATGTTGAAAGTACAACATGAATAAGTTACTAATAATAGGTTAAAGGAGTTAGGTTATTGCATGGTTATAAGAATGAATGTTTAGTAAGAATAGATACAAGGCTTAAGGAATAAAGGACTAATATCTTTATAAGATTAAGAAATATTGCATTAAGGAGATTAGGCATAAAAGTATGTTAAAGGTATTTAGGTAGTATACATCAGAGTTATAAAAGAATGGTACATACATGATGAATAGACCTTAAGATGGTTCTAACTATGATGTTGTAGGTGAACTAGTTAGCATAAAGGAAATAAATTTTATATGTCTTAGACATATAAAAGATATGCAAAACTAATGGATTTGTGTGTGGATTAAAGGTTATATCATGACAACTTCTCAATAAAGGTAGAAAGTGAGAGTCGATAAGTTAACTGCTAGTGGTTAGACATATTCCTAGTAAATTAGGAATGCATATGATTAGATAAAAGTATAAAGGCTCAAGAATAAACCTATTTGAGGTTTAGAGATTATATTAATGCAAACCAGTGAGGTGATTGATTATTAAAGTCTTGGTAGCTTGAAATCTAAGGAAAAAAAATTAGCTTTAAATCAAATTGGAGATTTATGTATTGAAGGAAATCACATAGTAGCTTTTAAATTTTAGGAATCTATGTATTAAGGAATTAATAAGGTTTAATTAAAAGATTTATGTTTATTGAAAATTTTATATTGTTAGAATGTTGATGATAGTTAATATTAAGTTAGATATTTTCCTAAAGGAAGAGTCTAAGACGTGTTGTAAGCAAAATAGAGTTACATTTAAGTTATGCATTATGATGATTAATTTAAAAATGAAAGTCATATAATGATGATGTCATTTACTATTCTTAATAACATATAATCTTTGAAAGTCTAATTCCTTTGATTACTTATGAAATGATTATTGATTAATAAACTAAACAACTTAATATAACAATCCTATGACAAAATACAAATTAAATTTTGGAAGGTAATAAAGTGGTATAAATAGCTCTTATTACAAAACATATTGAAAACTAAAATGCTAGGAGCCATTATTTAGGATTTCATTGTTATGATTTTAAATAGGCTTAATTTTGTGATAATTTGAAATATTCATGTCTTTTAATGATTCAATTGACCGATCAATTTGATTGTCTACCCATACCAATAGTAACCTACTATGTTGTACAATTTTTATGCCATGCAATGTAATTATTATTGTTCAAACTACTAATTATTATTGTTTAAACTACTATTACTACTACTATTGTTGTTGTTATTGTTACTATTATTATAAATATCATTATTATTGCTATTATTATTGTTAATATTATAAGAATAAATAATGATATCATTATTGTTATTACCATTATTACTATTGTTTTTACTCTTTTCATTACACATATATAAATATATATCTACATATATATATAGTTTCAATGTCAATGTTATTGTAAATATTATTATTAACATTAATTTTATTATTATAATTTTATGGTAGGAGATCTTATTTGCTTAAATAATGATAAAAGATTTGTAGTGAGAACAAGAACATCTAGAATTTGGAAATAAAAAGTAAGAATTATGCTAAATTGTTGTATACAAGCTCACTATCAATGGCTTTATATAATTGTGGATAATTAAAGGCCTAATAGCTAGCTATCTTAGCAAATAAGGCAATTGCCTTAATCGTATTCCATCTATAAGTGGAATTTGATTTATTCAATACAGGTATTTTTATTTTCCTTAATACATAAGATTTATGTATGTAACCTAGATTTATGCTGAAAGGATGATTAATGACACTGCATAATGAAACATACAATAGCACCGTTAATAAATATACTTTAGAATGCTAATAAAAATATCTAAAAATGCCTCTAACACTTAGTAGGTAAAATCCTTCAATAAATTGGATTCAAGAGGTAGTTTATGCCTTTAGAGTGTATTCATATTAGTAGAATAAGCTTGATTCTATGGCCTATAAAGAAATAGATTTTCTTTTTAGGATAATTTTATGGAAGAACAAAAGGTATTTACATGAGACCTTGATGTTATAGAAAACTTGATAAATAGAGAGAAAACCTAATAGTAAAATGATTACGTGAACACAATATGATCATAATCTAAAGAGCTAAATGAGTATGTTCTACGTACTATTGATATAGACAATTATATGCCATGTATCCTCAAAATTTCAATCATACATGTTTGGATTTATGATCTAATAGTTCTTTGATGAACAACAAAGTTAGTCTCTTAGTACATAATACTTAGGTTGGTAATATTAAAATAAAAGTAATAAGATGTGTATAAAGGAACTTAGGGTATGTAAGAGATGATAGATGTATTAACTAAAAAAATAATCCAGAATTTTTAAGCTAAAAAGGGTCAAAGGAAGGTAAACCCAATCATCAAAATGGAGAAACTGCATATGAATCTTAGGAATTAGTGATTAAGCATAAACTTGACATGCAAACTTCTTAAGTTAACAAGGTATATCAAATGAGTGCTAGAGTGTAACGTCAATATGTTTTTGTATAAATTATAAAGTTAGCAAGGTTTTAAGAATTCGAAAATGAATTCTCTTGTAGAAGAAACTATTGACATATCCCTTATAATTTAAAACATTTCTATGTAAAGATTAATTAATTATTACAAGGAAGTTTAAAATAAAATTTTATTTAAAATAATTAAGAATAAGGTAATATGGCATTTTTAAGAATTAAATGTGATTAAAAATCAATATTTAAATGTTAAGGAGATTTGGGATACTTTTTCATTTTATCATTGACTTTATTTTTTCCTTTTTGCTCCTTTATTTTTAGCCAACACCTCATTTCCTCTATCCATACTTTAACTCTTTCTCTTTCATATTTTTTTTATTCTAAATGTAAATAAGGTTTATCAATCTTTCATTAAACTTTTGTGTTATTTAATCTAAGTAAGATAAGACTTTTTACGCTTCTATCCTTAAGGAACATCTTTTCTCTTTTTTTTATTTTTAAATCAATTTAGGGATTAGCTTAAGAAAGGGATTTTAGAACCTTAACCTTAAATTGATGATTTTGAATTATTAAAGACAAACAAAGCAACATTTCAACTTCCTATTATTTTTTTCATATAAGAAAAGTAAGCATTCTAGTCACATTTCAATGATTTAAATGAGTTTGGTTGAATAGATTTAGATTTCTCTATGTTTTATATGATTCTTGAAGAAATGGTGTGATTGAATGTTTTAATGTGAATTTCTTGATGAATCTAGTGTAAATATGTTATAAATGCAAGATATAGTAGTTGGATTATGTATTGTGACTTATAGTGTGAAATTTTAGCAAAATGTTCTCTAATGAATAATGTTTCACTTGGAAAAATCTATAAAATTCATGCTATAGTTGACTATGCCCAAAAATATGCTTCTAGGTAAGCACAACACAGATGACTATATAGTTTATTATACCATAAAGAATTGCTCTTTAGTAGCTTATAGTCAATTATGACCCTAATAGTGCTCTTAGGGTCTATGTAGTTAATCATAAGCCTAAAGCCTTACTTTTTGGACTCTTATGATCGATTATAATCCCTATATTTTGTTATTGACCATTTTTAGAAGATTATGATAAGGGATAAGTTTCTTGATGTTAATATAAGCTTGTTATACATTGAATAATGATGAATAAATAATGTGAGACCATGAATAGAGGCACGATGATGTCATAAAAATTCCTAAGCATATTATGGATGATTTCTTTGTGAAATCTGAAGTCAAATTATGCTAAAATTATGAAAATTAAGATAGGGTGAATTGACATTATTTATAAATTGAACACCGAATTTAATAATGACTTATAAGGGATAAGGTTAACTTGAAAGGACAAAGATGTATTTATAAGGGATGAAGATGGATGAAAGTTACAAAAAAAATTTACTTCCTTTCCATTTTATTTATTCTTTATATATTATTGAACTAATACTTTTAAATTAGATAAGTTGTGAAGTGTTGTTATTATAATACGTATGAGAATGTTATTGGATTATTATAATTGAATTGTGAAATTATATGTATAAATGTAGTATAATTACAATTCAATTTTCTTAATAAGTGTGATGATGCAAAAATAGTGTTATAATTGTGATTAGATTTGATATTGCATGTTAGTGTTTGCTTCCTTAAAAGATAGGTTATATCTTGGAATACCTTTCCTTCTCCCATCAATAAAGGTATGAAAGCTCATTGACTCTACATGGATGTTTTTCATAAAAGAATTGGTTGTAAAACTTTTGTTATATTATAATTAAGCTTTAATTATTTTTCATTGCCTTACTTATTTATTAAGTTTCCAAAAAAACTTATACCCTTTATTTTTTCTTTTTTCAACAAGGAATTCTCCTTTAAGTGATCAATTATTGCTTATTGGGATAAAATGGGCCTGCCTATATATCTTCAATCTAAGGTAAGTCATGAGAAAATTGGAGTAGATAATTATGCATACATATTTAATGCATGATGAATATCCAATCATTTATTTTTGCTCTTTATGTTGCTTATACTTATTGGAAGGCAAAGTGTTATTAATATTTCAAATTGCATTATTCACTTAGTTAAGGCTCATAGGTGGTTGCTTACAATAACTCTTTATATTAATCATATACCCTAGGATAGGTTGTGACATTGTCTTTTACTTCCACCTATAGTGATCTTGGCAAAAGCAACTTTAGCAACCATTAACATCCATTTTTGCAACTAGTAACTTTAGCTTTTATAACTTGCATTCCTAATGATACAAAGCCTTAACTTAAACAAAATAAATTATATTTTTCCTAAAATGGCCAAAAATGTCCAAAGAAAATAAAGAGAAATGCATTTTGAGTAAGGGTGGCAATTCGAGTTCACGTGTCGGGTTCGGGTTGGGTTAGGCATAACCCGAACCTATTTATGCTCAACCCGAACACGACCCGTTTAATAAACGGGTTGACCCGATACGACCCATCTATTAAACGGGTCAACCCGACACGACCCGTTTAACCCAAATATACATAATATGCTTATAAAATAGTAACACAACCCATTTAACTCGATCCGAACCCGTTTATCAATCCGTTTATATTAATTTTTATTTTATATAAATTAATAATTAATAAATTTATATATTATATAACAGATTGACGGGTCAGGTTAACCCGTTTAATAACTCATGTAAGTTAAACGGGTTAACCCGAACTCGACATAAAATTTATTCAGGTCAGACGGGTCGACCCATTTATGACCCCAACCCGATTAAGCCCAACTCGAACCCGTTTAACTCATGTCGTGTTATCTTATCGTGTTGAAAATTGTCATCCCTAATTTTAAGCATGTAGCCCTACTAAACATTTAGTCAACCATACAAGAACAATCAATGTTTGTAGAACAAAAACAAAAAGTTTAATGGAAAAGGTAAAAGTGCAATTTTAATGAATGATTTTAGAGGAAGTTTGTGATTTTTTTATAAAATCAAGGGGAAGTGCATGTAATTAAATCATACTTTAGAAGGGTTCAAGTAATCAAATAAATAAAAATAATGATATTTTAATAATCATGACAACATATTTAGTCACTGGTGGGCACCAATTTTAGTACACACAATCACACTTTATTAGCAAGTCATTATGAAATTAACGACTTGCTTAAGGAAATGTCTAATGGAATTGCAATAATTTACCATGAGAACCAAAACTAAAGTTTACCTATTATTACTACTTGTAATTGTTATTAAGCATGATATGATGATTACCTAATTCTAGGACTCAAAGAGACAACATAATTTTAATATTTACCCTTTTTTTTTAAATTAAAGAATCCACAATGGGAGTTTCCAATGTGTTGATATTTTAACTAAGAAAGCCGGGTTGGGCACACTTAACTTGCTACTAACCAAAAGCATAAATTATCCTATTATTTCAACTTGCACCTACTTGATTCTTTAAAAGAAGTTGACTTCACCTAATAATTTTTTAGTTAAATTAAATAGTTTTGGATAGGTCAAAAGAATTTGTCCGCCCCTATAAGAAAGCTTTGAGTGATCAATATCTCTTATCTATTCTAAATGGTTCTTTTGGAAAGGTTATTCCTCAAAAGGTATGATTGAGCTCTTTTTTTTCTTTAAAATAATAAACAACAAATTCCTATCCATAATAGCACCTTTAGAGATTGAACTTAAGATTATTTGGACCTAAAACACCACCGTATGACTTAACCTGCTACCATTAAGTCATTTCAATCAATTATTAGTTGATTGAGTTACTTTAAAATATAAAATAATATTTTTACAAAATAAAAAAATACCACAAGTTCTAATAGAAAAATCAAAAGTTTAAGATTTGATAAATAATAATTAATTTTAAAAAATAATTTTTAAATGTATAGCTAGTCATTTTCTTAATTTTTTTCATTTATCACTTTGTACTTTAAAATGCATTTTACACTTCAAAGAACTTAAATCTCTTACGGTGAATGAGGTGTTGTGCTAGAAAATCATGCGTACCCTTTTTATTACTCGATATATATGTCCTTTATTATTTGTTGCATTTAACTAATTTTGCAAAAATTAATAAAGAAGTTTAGTATATTTATTTTTACTTGATTTTTCAAAACTACCATTTAGTTCAAATTTAAACACCATATTTTATTTTATATACACAATTTAATATGGTTGAACATAAAAAGAGTAATATAATAAAATAAACTTGTTGAAATATTATAAAATGAAAGTGTAAAATAATGAAACTTGTATTAGTCAAAAAGAAAGGCAAAATTAGAAAAGCAAAATTTTAACATTTCATTAAATTTTTAAGATGCCAAATAAAAAAAATAAATTTTTTTCAAAATAAAATAAATAATGAAAAACAATATATAAATATCTCTTAAGTAAGAAAAATTCTATAGTGTATTATTGATGTGGTGATATATTAGTGTATTATTAAATTTGACCGTTAATTTATCATTATATAACATATAAATTTAACTTTCACAAAAAAATTAATATATAATAAAATTTAATAATATATAAATATATTATTAAATTGATTGTGTACCGTAATTTCTTCTAATAATAAGGATAACCAGTTAAAATTTGCGTAACCTCACAACCAACTCATCGCTCTTTATTGTCCTTGAAAATCCAAAACAGCACATGCAACAATTTCAATTTTCAAAGAACAGCTGTACTTTTGAACAATTGAGGAATTAAGGGTTCATTTATGGCAGCCTAACACGGCTGCCAATTAACTAGGCCTCCACACCATCTCCGATACGTGGGTAGTTGGAACTCAATTGGGGGAGAACCTTCTGGAACAATACTCTGCGTTTTCAATGCAAGATGTTTGAAAAAGCCACAATAAGTTGGTTAGGGTTGCTAGTAATTGGCATGCCATGGTAGTTAGTATTGGTGCAGTATTATTGCAAAGATACTGCTTCCGGTCCTTTTTTTAAGCGAATCTTTTTGATGGGTCATATGAATGTAAATATTTTCAATATTCTTCTTTGAATTTGGATGGAGAAGGAATTACAGCATAAAAATAATAGACCTTTGTCTCAATAAATTGCATAATTTTCTCTTAATTGGAATGACAAAAATAACATTAAAAAATTGAGAAAAATCATATACAGCATTACTTTAAATGGAGAAACTAACATACACACACCAACTTCTTAATTTTTTATTATACCGAAAAAAAATTGATACAAAATGAAAAAAATTCTTAGATGAAATTTCATAATAGTATATTTGGTACGATAAAATAAAGAGAAAATAAAAAGAAAATGTTTGTTCGATAGGCACTATAGAATGGAAATACCCATTTTTTAGGAAATAATAATTCCATTAAATGATGGAATACTTATTCATAATAAAAATAATAAAATAATCATTTCATCATATATGAAATGACTTTTTTATATTTTTATCTCTCACATTTTTTATATATTTAAATATTATTTTTTGTTAATAAATAATAAATTAATATTAATTTTTAATATTTTTAATAATAAAATTTAAAATAAAATATTTTTGTATTCATTATTAAAAAAGTAATCTAAAAATTGATAAATTATATTTATTAATTAAATTTAAAATATAATAATGTTTTATTATTGACCATATCATATTTTTATTTAATATATATTATGATTTTACTATTTAATATATATCCAAATATAGAAAAGTTATAAATAAATAAAAATGATTATATTATTTATATAAATAAAATTTTAATTTTACACTTTGTTTTTATTTTTAAGGATATTATTATAATTAACACCCCTTTTTTATTTCATTTTTATAATATTTGTTGTGCCAAACATAATTATAGAATGGAACAGGCATTCAATTCCAAATCATAGTATTAAATATAATTATAGAAGTAGAATAGTCATTCCATTCCATTCATTTTTATTCCATTCTATTAAATGTAACATAGGTGTTTGCTATGAAATTTTCAATCATAATTTTAGAAAATGTTATATATAACAAAAATGAGACTTAAAATTGATTTTTAAATTTTTTATATCAATTGAATTAAACTTTATAAATTTATTATATTATCTTATATTTAATATCAAATGTTGATTTGTATTTGAAACTCATTCTCGGATTCCATTTTTTATGTATATAATATTATTAGATATTTACATGTGTATTATTTTTTTAACTCATCACTAATAATTATAATTTAACAAATATAATTATTAATTAATTAAAAAATAAAATATATAAAAGTATGATGAAAATTTCACAATAAATATCTCTAAAATTTCATTGTACAAAATTTGTATATACTGTAAAATCTATGATTCATTAAATTAAAAAGAAAATTATGAGAGAGAGAGAGAGAGAGAGAGAGTGCACGTCCCATGCAAAGAGACGCGCAACATTATACCAATGACAATGTTCAATTTTGTCTGCGACAAAATTTCAAAAATCAACAACAATTTAATGGTACCCGTTTGCAAACTTTGAATCCTGCTGACCACTTTTTGCATTTTGGCTCCTCTAGTGTTTGAAATAGTTAAGGAAGGGGGATGGACGATTTGAAAAAATTAAGAGGAGCTACGTGGTTAAATCTTAATAAGATAAAACAGAAGAGGAATATCTGCACATAAATTAAAAAACAATTTTTGAAAAAGATTTAATGCATTTTATCCCTCTGAAAATTCAGTTTGTGGAGGTTCAATTGCCTATTTTCTTTATTTTAAATTTTAAAAAAGCTGGTCAACTGGGGGAATCCAATTGGGGAAGGGTCATTGCAAGCTATGATTGTAATATTAACACTTTTAACAACATCCCACATGGGGTTTGGAAGGGCAAGACGACGACAACAACTGGCATGGGATATTATTTTGCTTGTGATTTGGGACTTAATGCAATTCTTTTCTTCTGTTTTCAATATTTCCCCATGGTTATTTCATTATAGTGATGCGATTGGAGTAATAATGCAAATTTTCCGATATATTAAAAAGGATAATTGTATTAAATTTAAAGAGCTGAGGATTTTCAACGTAAAATTAACTTATTCTATGTTTTTCTTTGAATAATTTATTTTAGTTTTAATAATAATAATAATAATAATAATAATAATAATAATAATAATAATAATAACAAAGAAAATATATCCAAATTTTGGATTCTTCATAGAATTATTTTTATATAAAGGAAAAATATATTTAATATCCATATTAAGAATAATATCATATCATGAATTTTTTTCTAAATTTGACAAATAATAAATCTATAAACCTCCTTTTATTCATGCTCACTTCCATAATTATTAAAATTGAACCGAATATTAAATTAGATAAAGATCTAATTCACTGAATTACAAATTTAATCAATGAGTCATTGATTTAATAACTTATCATATAAAAATATAAAAAATATAAATTTATATAAAAATAACAAAAAATAAACATCCAATAAATAAAATTATAATAAATTTAATGGAAAGAAAATAGTTTAAGATTACATAAAATTTTGTAATCAAATAAATTATAATTCTTTTTAAAAGTAACCGATTTAATATAATATAACAATTCAATCAATTTTTATTAGAAACCACCATTTGAATTGATTTTTTTACTAGTTTACATTTAAAATTGATCTAATTCAAATCAAACCAACCACCAATTCACCTATTTATCGATTAAACTAATTGATTTGATTTGAATTTGACAGCTATGCTCACTTCACATTTACTCACAATAATTATAAATAATTGTAATCAATGTAAGAAAACATAGCTATTGTATTATCTAAAAATACAAATCATTAATCATATTAAATATTTTAAAATAAATAGATTTCCTATAATTTATATTTTTTACACCAATAATATATATTAATAATGTTTTAAAAATTGGAGTGAATTGACTAATTCAATCAAAAAAATCATAAATCAATTATGTGATTAGTTTGATTAATTCTCAAAAATTGATCTTCAAAAAATCAATGAATTGATACGAATTGATAATGATTTTCATTGTTCAATTAGTTAATTTTTTTAAAAAGTACTATTATTTAAAAATAATATGATTTTTGTTTAATATTACATACATAACTAAAATTCATAGTTCCAAGTAGTAAAAAATTATGTTATATCTATAAAGGAACTTCATATAATAAAAAAATTGAATTCAATATTATTTTTGTGTTAATTTGAATTATAAACTTATAAAATTATGAAATTATTTAATAATATTTAAAATATTTTTATATTTTATTCACATAAATTTAAATTTATGATAATATAATTATTTTTATTATTATTTATTAAAAATTTTGTTTATGTTGTAATTCTAGTTCAACAACGATTGAACCTCAATTGAATTATTAAATTTTGAATTGCTTTTATTTCTAATTCAATTACTAATTCAAATTTTAAAATATTACATATTAAGATGATTAAATAATAAGAAAAAATATAAAATTACATTTAAAACAATTTTAAATATATAAATAGTCTCTTTAATACAATGCCGTTGTTAACATATCATAAAATTTCATTTTATTATGGCAAGATTTTGTACAATAAATTCATAACTTAGTCAATAAGCTTTAAATTAGTCATGTTTCACACATTAATTTATTGAAAAATAAATAAATTTTATAGGATAATTTATAGTTGATAGCCTATAACTTTTTTTTCAATTTATCCTTCTTCTTTTAAATAAATTTTGTTTTAAGTGCTCATATTTCTATTCTAATAATAAATAAATTAAACAAACAAATAAATAAATATATAATGTTAGAAAATATATTTGATTAAATTTTATCTTTGACATTTTAATCACATATCTATTTATATTAATATATTTTTATATCATTTTATGTTTTCAATTAGTCTAATAATTAATTTTATGAAACACTTATAATATAAATAGTTAACTTATTAATTATGAACTATAAAATATGAATTACTTTACATATTATCAACTAAATTATTAATCATATTATTTCTTTCATTCTTTATTATTCAACATAGTTAACTAAATTCACAAATATGAAAATATTTTAGTTTATTTATTCTTAATAAATTTTTCAAAATTACGTTTTAGTTTCTTATTATGTGCAAATTTTAAAATAATTAAAAATAAAAAAATAAATATATTGAGACATTTTAAGAAGGATAATAAAGTATCTATTAATAAAAAATAATTAAAATTTAAAAAATAATATTTAATACTTGATTAAAATTTTATAGTAATATATAAAAAGAAATAGAAAATTATTTCAAAATGTCGCAAATAAAAAGAAGCAAAATGATTAATTAATTTATTAGTTTCTGTATTAAAGTAATCCATCCATTTTTTATTATTTTCTATATTTTATAAAAAATTATTCTTTATTTATCATTTTAAAATTTTAATAAAGTATTAAATTTTTTAAATTTATCTTTTATTTTTATTTATAAATATTTTATTATTTTATATTTTAAATTTACTCATATTTATTTTATTATATCTCTTTCTTTATTTTTAATTATTTTGAACTATATGTATAAAAAATAGTCTTAAAAATAAAATTACTTTTTTAATACATATAAATTTAATTAATTACTACAAGTAACAAAAAATAGAAAAAGTACACCCTGCAACTAAAGTAATGTAAAAACGATTTATGAAGAGTCTCTTCAGCACCGTTGGAATCAGAGATTCAGATGGAAAGTTAGTCAAAGGAGAATGTGATTTTGTGCATTGACGGGAAGCTGCAATGTGCGGACTGCGGAGCGCAGAATTAGTATTTAAATCAAAACGCTGAAGACTGTGCAACTTTGGGAGAAGCGAAAGCTGTTTTTGTAGACTGCCAATGCGAACATCAAAAGATGCAAAATCCCTCCTGCGGAATCTCCATGTGATCTCAGTTTTCCCAGTTTCAAAATGGACGGTCCTGATTGCCTTATTTTTTTCAGATCGATCTGGGAGCGACAAAACAGCAAATATGACAAATGAGGAAGAGGAACGGTTGAAGGGTAAGTTGCGTGCCGTTTGTATCCCAACGACAAGTTGGTTACTGGCCGTTAATATGTTATCATTTCCCAGTTTCTTTGACAAGTCAAACTTGTTTACACTCATCATCACTCAGTAAAATATTCAGAGGGATTATCTGATACATTTTCACCGGTACTCTCTCGGTAATTTATAATTCGTCGCATTTATTTAATTTTATAAAATTAAAAAAATTTATTTATTTATTTATTTTTAATTAAATTTTTAATATTGTCTTTAATTTAAGATTAAAATTTATTTTTATTTAAAATTTATGATCAAATTTACATATATATATAATTTTTTTATTTTATGTGTAAATTTTAATATAATTAAAAATAGAGAAAAAAGATTGAATAAATTTATTGAGATACTTTAAGATAAAAGTATAAAATGATGAAATATTTATTAATGAAAATAAAGATAAAATTTTAAAAATTAATAATTCATTAAATTTTTAAAATGATAATAAAAAGAGATAAAATATTTATAAAAATGTGATATATAATAAGAGATGAATAGAGTATTAATTTACATAAATAAATTAAATAAGACTCATTATTATTTTAAAATTAATTAATTATAATTATTAATTTAGTGATGTAAATTTACACTTTATAATTTTTATATACAAAATTCTTAAACTCAAATAAAAAAAAGATAAATTAAAATAGAAAACGTAGACCCCACAAAAATTGAGTATGAAAGTTTTTAATCTTCATAAATACCCTTCCTTTGAAATACTAAATTAATAAAAATTTTGCTTCAACAGATTATTTGATAAAACTCGTATTGATGTGTATTTAATGATAATTGTGAAAAAGTTTTTACACCATTTTAGCTATTTTATAGAATGTTGTATGAGCAAAACTTAAGCAAAGTTTTTTAAATATTTGTGGTAAGATTTTTTATTAAATTATGACATACGTATTAATTGCTCCATTTATTGTTAATAATTTCAATTTAATAATTATAATAAGGAAAATGCTAATAACAACTCTGAAATTATTGTCAAATATTAAATACATATTCCTAACTAACCAAATTAAATATTTTATTTCTATTTTTAATAATATAATAAATGATAATACAATTAGTAATAGAACCATATTTAATGTTTTATTTTTATTTTAATGGCGTAGTTAATGTATTATCCTTTATTATATTACTAAAAGTAGAAAACAAAGTATTTAATCTAATTAGTTGAAGATATGTATTTAATGCTTAACAATAGTCTCGGGGTTATTGTTAACATATTGTTAGGCATTTATCTTACAATAATAACTCTCTCCATTTCTTTTTTAAGTGTTATTTTAGAGAAAATATTTTGTTCTTATTTATCTATCATTTAGGAAATCAAGATTGTATTAACTGTTTTCTTTCAAATATTATTTTTTACTATTTAAATAAACATTCGACAATTATACTTACTAATTAATTTTTCATAGAGGATAATTTAATAAATTATAATACATCTCTCCTAAAATTAAAGTTACTTATTATCTTCCTTAATTCTTATACATTAACCTTAAATGGCATTTGAAAAAGAATGGAGAGAGTATTAATATTGTAATTGTAACAAAGCAATTAATACACATAATGTAATTTAAATGGAGAACTTTATGACAAATATTGAAAGAATTTTTATGTAATTTTATCTAAGTTTTACTCTATAATTTTTATATACAAATAAATTTTCTAGGTACTTTTTAATTTTTATATGCAACTCTGAATGATGGGAATATATTTTTTTTCTATTTTTTAATTTAAAACTCATACAACTTACACATTTTTGGTAAAAGAAATATATAAATTCTATATAAAAAATTACAATTTTATGTTAAAATCTCACAAAATCTTATGGTTTGTGTTAACATATAGGCCTAAACTACAATACATTACTTTAGGATGAGCCATTGTTTAAAAATTATTAAATTTTATTTAACCTATATATCACTACACAAATTAGTAGATTTGGGCTACTAAATCTAGTAGTGCACCGTAAAAATGGTGCACCCAAGTCTCAACCTAACATATAACCTAATTAATAAATAATTTGCCCTTTATGAATTGCAACACGAGCAAAGTTTCCATACAAGTCAACAAAGATGAGCGTTGTTCATGTGTGAAGTGGCGATATTCTGTTAGGAACATGATACATATACTGTAGCCACATCCGAATTTAAACGCAGAAGGTATAATAGGATGGTGCAATGACATTTTTAGGGTGTCAAACTGGTAAAAAATTTGTGGGTTGATCTACATTCATCATAAATTTTAAGCCTTCCATAATTAAATTGATTTCAGATGTAAGTAATATGGATTGATATATATTCATTCAATTCAGGAACCAATCTACATTCATTGTTGATTTTAACACATTTGAATTTCTAAAATTAAAACTGTTTTAAATATAAGTAATATAAATTGATGTGTTGTGAATCAATCTGTATCCATGATAGACTATTTGTTTGATACCTCCAAGCATGATATTACACTCATGTGATTTAATTTAGAATTCTACTAACCATAACCTTTAGAACTATGCTTAAGAATCAACAAATACCCTTTATTTATTACTCTCATTTTTTTATTATCTACCACACTTAATCAATTTCATATATATTAGAAAAGTAATTTAATTTATTTATTTTTAGTATATTTTTCAAAACAACTCTTTATGTACAAAGTTCAAAATAGTTGAAAATAAAAAGAAAAATATAATAGAATAAATGCAAGTAAATTAACAGTATAAAATAATTAAACATTGATTAATAAAAAATAAGATAAAATTGAAAATTTTAATACTTCATTAGAGTTCCAAAACAACCAATAAAAAGAAATAATTTTTTTAAATGCAACAAATAATAAAAAATAGGGGAAGTATTATTTTTAATTTTTAAAAGAATCTCATAGAATAATATTAATTAAAAATAATTATAATATATTTATAATATAATGTATTTAAAAGTCAAATTATTAATTAATATTATTCATAAGATTGCTTTAAAAATTGAAAATAATAATAAATGAGGGGTATTTATTGAATCTTAACCATAACTCTTAGGATTATGATTAGTATTTATCTTTAATTTAATGCAAAATACTTTTATAAATCTAATAAAATAAGGTTATAACTATCATTAAATTTAGACCTACCTCTTTATTTTTTGTGAGTTCTATTAGATTGTGAGAATGAAAAGATCAAAGTTTTAATGTGATGGTGGGAGCAGCAATATTTTAACTATCTTGAACTTCACTTAAATTCAATTTAACTGATTTTTTTTTTGTCTTATTTAAGTGAAACCCATCTCCTTGTACAAGGCACAATACATGAATATGAATAAAAATTTCTAATAATACCAAGATTTTATGTGAGTGTGCAAAATAGATAATACTTCTTTTCTTATTAAAAAGAGGGAAAGAAAGTTGCCCTCACGCTACTATGTATATTAAGTTTTGGTTTGGTAGTGGAAGAGTTTGGATCAAATTAAATGCATGCCTCATATTCAATTATCAAAAGTTATAGAAGTTATGTTTTGGGATCATATTGTCAGAAATCATAAATTATGTAAAATGACTTCTGATGGCATACTTTTAAGGGACTCCAAAAGGTGGTTGTAAAACACTAAAATAGGCACTAGCAAACCCAACGCCAACCAATTGAGAACTTCAAAATTTAAAATTAAAAACAAAATAGAATAAATCGATACTTCTTAAATATATTATAAATGTTTATAGACATCCTTTAATTATAATTTTATCCAATTCTTAGAAAGATATCATATTGTAAAATTGTCTCTCCCAAGTGCGTTTTAGTTTAGAGCACCCAATCGAAAGGTAGAACATTTCCTCCCTTATTATTAGAAAAAAAAAAGTATAAGATTAGCTCTAACAATTAAAGAAAAATATAGACAAATAATGCTCGCACTCCACTTAATTATATTTTACATGTCCGATCTTCCAAATTTGGACCCCTTTCAATTTTTTATATTATGATTTTTTTAATTTTAAAAAAATTATTATGTAATTTTCTATTTTGTAACAGAATTTTTTTTACTAAAACCCATTATTTCAATTTAAATATTTTTTTTTATCTATTTGTCTGTTTGATTTCTACTTTTGAAAGTAATTTTCAATTTTTAAAAATAAAAAAATACTTGTTATGATACCCTAGGAATTTAGAACTTAGGGTGATATGATAAAATTCAGGCCATTAGATGAGATTATTAAGAATCTCATCTAATGACCTAAATTTTTTTATATTATCCTAAGCTTCAAACCTCCGACTACCTTAGAATTTTTCAAAAAGAAATGATGGTAAGAAAGAAAATTGCCGATATTGCGGTCAAACAGAAAAATGCAGAGTTTCAGGAAAGTAGTGATGAAGGGAGAAAAATTAATTTTTGATTTTCAAATAATAGTTTTAGAATTGTTTTATAAACAATTAAACAAAAACAGAAATAAACATGCCATATTTCTCTCCAAAATTGAGAGTCCCAATTTCTTTAGAAAATTGAAGAAATTTAAATGCATTTTTTTAGAATTAATTACAGTGTGAAATAATGTAAACACAAATATGGAGAGGAATGTATAATAATGCTTAAAAAAAGTAGTAACTCTTCTTTCCCATAGTGAAAAAAAAGGATTTATTTTCTTTTCAAATGAAATCCTTCTTAGAATGTTATTTGATTTTAAGTAAAAAGAACTTTTCTTTCATTTTATTTCCTTTTTAATTCTTATTTTGAATACATTTATATCATTATGAAATTCATCCAATTTAATAAAAATTGTATTAAAATTCATTTTATTTGACATGAAAAATATATTATATAAAAGATTTACCCTCTACTTAATATTGTATTTATAATAATAACATCAAATTTTATTTTTTAATTAAATTTTATATATTTTTCAATATCTTCCAACAAAATAATTTATTTATAAATAAATTAAAATTATTATTTATAATAAAATTTTCAAATAATAAGTTTTATTATAAATAAATTAAAATTATTTTATTAAAATAAAATAAAACTAATTGTAAAAAGGTTTCATGCCAAACAAACCAAGGGAATCACAAGCCACAACCTAAAGCCTTCAGTAGATTTTGTATCTTTTGTGCGGTGGGAATGTTTGGTACATTTTCATTTTAAAAGTATATCGTATCATATACTTTTCTATAGTAGATAGTGTGTGTGTGGACCATAAAGAGAAGTGATGAATTTGAAATTGAAATGTCTCTCAAAAATAAAAAAAAAAGAGTGTACATCAGAATGTTTTATAAGTGTAGATTATAATACACTATCTTATTATACACTATTATTTTAAAATCGGTAGTCGATGTCTCTCCTTACTTTGTATGCCTAATTGCTCATCGCAAGGAACATGGCACATGTGAGAACCAAGTACGTAGTAATGTAGTAGCATCACACAGACTGACAAATGGGAATGTTGTAAGCCAAAACGGGTGAGGTAAGAAAATGGCTTTACGCATTTTGCAAAGGAAATGTTTTTATTTTGTTTTATTTTATTTTATTTTATATATTATATGAAAATTTTTATATTCAATAATCCGATTAATTTAGAATTAGATTAGACCTAATATAAGAATAAACTCTTTTAATATTTTTTTTCATTTATAATACTCAAACTCGAAATCTTATTTAATTGATACTTAACTTCTTATCACTTGGATGATAAACAGGAATTGGTAAAGGAAATGTTTCAACACTTTATACAGAAAATTACTCATAAATGTCTTCTATATAAATATTTTCTAATTTTTTGTATTGCTTGTATAGGGATGTTTTCTAAGCTTATGAGTTTAGCAAACTAATTTACCAGCTTACCAAATACATGGTTGTAACAAAGTAAGTTTAAACAAATTGAATGTTTAGGTTGGGTTCACATATATTAGATTTGTATGAATTGCAGGCCAATGTATGAATTAACTATATTTTGAGATAAAATAAATCAATTTAATAAATTTGTGGTGTGAATTATGCTAACCAAAATAACTCTACTTAAAATGTAGGTTTCAACAATTGAGTTCAAATAGATTAGGCTTACACAAGCTTTAACCCAATTCAATTGACCAAATTCATTAAGTACCCTTGAACTTATTTCTTAATAACTTTATATTTTTGCAACAAAGGTTGAGTTGGTTGGTGTTGCCACTCTTACTATTAGGTTAAAAAAAGGATTTAAATTTAATTTTCAATCAATGTAAATCTTTTTTTTGTTATAGTTTGCTTACGTATTATTTTATTAATAAAAAATTTATTAAAATTTTTTATTGTGATTAAAATTTATTAATTATTTTTTTAATAATATATTTTTTTATTTACTAATAATGTAAAGTATTTTACATTACCAATGAATCAAATTTAAATCCTAATAAAATAAGCATAAAAGATGATTATTCAAGCATACAAATTGAGGTATTTATACATACTAGAGATGGTCCACGGCCAATATAAAGGATGATGGTATTAATCTACAGGAATTCGCCACTCAATCTAGATGAGAGAGTGATGAATCTTTTAATAATTATTTGATCACTTCAATAAAAAAATTTAATTTAAATAGTATTTCATATTCTTTAAAATTTTGATATCTTTTTATTATATTTAAAGTTTGATCTTTAATTATTACATAAATACATTTAGTAATTTAATTATTTTTATTATTACTAGAAAAACAACTTATTTCTCCAAAAAAAAAATTGATAACTTTACCTTAATCGTACAAATTTATTCTTCTACTTGAGATCCAAAGTCTAATTAACTACGTTAACTGCACATAAAAACCTGTCTCTTAAATGATGCCAATGGAATAGACGATCCACAGCACGTACACATATATGGCCACAATCACACCCAAATTGCAGGCGACGGTATGGGCGTCTCTGTGTCACCAGCATTTATCAAATTTTCATCATTCTGGTATGCTTCGCAACTGAATCGTCTCTTTCGTTTCGTTTGTTTGTTGTTTAATTCGCTGGAGGGGGCCGACGGAATCTGTTTCCGCATCGAGGAAGATAAATAGGATCAATTTTATTACGCATTCAATAAAATTTAATGTAAAAATAAATTGATTTTGCTGGTGAGTCATTAATTATTAAATTAAATATTTTTATTTAAAAAATGTAAAACTCAATTTGAATTAAAAATGTTTATTCCATCATTTGATTTATTATTCGAAAGATTTTTTTTTAGGAATAAAATATATTTTTATTCCTTATAATTAAAAAAATAATATCTAAAATCAGAGGAAAAATCATTTTTTCTTTAAAAAAGAAATTATTTCCTATTAAATTTATTTTATTTAATATTGCATATATAAATTATTTTTTATTATCATAATATATTATAATTATATTCTTATAAAAATATTTTTATCAAAATAAATATGATTTAAATTTTAGATATTAAATAAAATTTAATATAAAAATTTAAAAAAAAATCATATGAAAATTAGAAAAAAGACAAAGTAATTAAGTGAATTTGAAGAAGGAAACAAAAAGGCAAAGGTGATGCATGTGCAGCTGCTGACTTTGCGCCGTGGAAGTATTCTCACGTCGCTTTCAACTGCCACATGGCACATACATTGATGCAACTCTATATTATAATGCGACAGACGCTGCCAATGTATCATCTATACATATTTTACAAGCAAGGAAAAATAATATACTATGTTCTACCAAGAAAAATAATATACTATGTGAATTTTTCTCATTTTAATTTCAGCCATTTTCGTTGAATATAAGCCATTCAAATAACTCACGTTTTCCTTTTTCATGCCTTTTACATTATCTTCGTTGATGCATAATTCTTTTATTAAAATTTTTATTTATATCTCAAAACATGAGTATATTACATGATTTCATTCTTTTAGTTTTTTTAACAAGATTGTTAAAAGTATTGTGTAAACTAAACTTTTCACTAATAAGTCCTCTTAATTTTATAAATTTCAATATTGCAGTTAAAATAAATTTATATTTGAAAATGAAAGATATATCTAGTATTAAAATTTTAATCATATTTTTTATATTACTGTTCTTATTCAATATAAATTTTACGCAGTGTAAAGAACCGTAAACATTAGCCCCATTATTGAAATGTCTTTTGTGTAATCGGAGACCGCAAATTGGTTACGTGGCTTCGCACACCGAGGACCAAATTGATTCTTCTTGAACGTCTCTTCGAAAATTTCTTTTATGTATAATAGAAATTTTGACTTTTACTTGTTGATCTTATATTTAAAAAAAAAATCAAATCATTCTTCTATATTTTTAGATTATATTTTAAGAGTACATAAGTTTCATTTCCCCTTTTAATATAGCCTAATTTGACCAACTATTTGCCCCCACGCAAAAGTTCTTCATTCAATTAAACAAATCAGAATGTTAATGCAACGTCAGCATAAAAAATTTAGCATTGCTTTTGTATAATTTTTGTCGAGTAATTTTTCTAATTCAATAATTTGATTATTTGTAAAAATAATTAATTTTCCACTAAATCAGATTAAAAAGTTAAAAATAATATATTTAATAAAAATTATATAAGAATAGAATTAAATTTTTAATGCTAACATAATACTAAAACTTTTTTCAAGCAAACCAGCCTGATATGGACAACTTCTACCAATCAATTCTGACATAAACATATGCTTTTAATTTATATCAAAGAGGTTGTTTCGAAACTCAAGAAATTAAAAATGTCATCCCTTAAACAATAATAAAATGCAGAGAAGCATACGGTGATGATTGAAAAAACAAGCAAATCAAATAATTTAAAATAATGCATACTTACTCTACCTTCCAAATTCTTAAATCCAAAAATATCTTTCACATGTTTTTGTTTCCTTTTTATATATATTAAAAAATTAGAACAATTTGAAAAAAAAATGCCGAGAATCGCGGATAACATCATTTCCACGTAAATATTTCAAATCAAATTCAATCGTTTTCCATGCATATCTTTCATTAAAGATTTACGATTATACGTTTTAACAAAAATCTGTATTTCATCGCGTTGTCAGTTTCTTTACAACTGTCATGTATTTTATATTATTTTATAAAAATTAAATTTAATCTATTATTAATATAAAATATTTTGTTTTATTAATATGATGATATATAAATAAATAATAATATAAATTTAATATATATTAATAATAAGTTAAACTTAAATTTATTTTACAAATATAATAAAATAATATGAATATGAAAAAACATACAGTGCATGGCAATCTAGCACATATCGTTAATGTAAATAATGACACAATATGAATATTTATAATAAGTCCTTTTAATAATCATCATTGTATAGGTAGATTTGATTCGATTTGGAACACAGGTAATCAAAATCCAGCTGGTTGGAAGACGTTGCAGAGAAATCCACAAGCACATGGCATGGGTATGGTGGTATATTATAAATGCAGAAAATGATTTTTCAATTTTCTCATCTCAAAAGCCAGAATTCAATCCAATATATAATTAATAATAAAAAATTACACTTTATTTATTTAAATTTTATTTTATAATTTTAAATATAATAATTTATTTATATTATTAATTATTAAAATTTTATTTATTTAAATTATTTTTATGTAAAATTTAATATAAAATTTATATATTATTACAATTTTTATTTTCTTAAATTTTGATCTAATTTAATATTTACTTAAAATTAATTTATTTTAAAAAAATTATTTAATACTTTTTATTTATCAATTATAAACTAATTTGAAGAAGATAAATCTCTAATAAAATGATTTTTTTTGGATAATTTCATTTTAAATAAATATTAAATTAAGTTAAATTTAAAAAAAAATTATATGTCAAATTTTTATTAAATTTTGGATAAAAATAATTTATATAAATAAAATATTAATGATTATAAATATAAATAAATAAATTATAATATTTAAAATTATAAATAAATTAAATAAAAAATAAAATCAAGTACAAATAAAATATAATTTTTCATTAATAATATTAGGGAGAGAATTTAGTAAAAAAAAAAAAGGTCATGTCCAAGGGACACGAAAATGTCATCACTCATCAGCCACGTGGTGGGGTGGGTTTGAGGTCTGGTGGAGTCATCAGCAGTGAGACGACTGAGGACATACGCTCGGCTGCATAGAGACTGTCCACAGCAACAGATCAGACCCACAACGCAGACGTAGGGGTCTATGGCCCTAGACGAGCCTTGCGATATTTTATTTATTATGGGTGGGTATCTTGCTCTTGCACCCTCTTCAACGAATTGTAAAATTTATAAAATTGTAAATCCTACGGTATGATTCACAATAGAAAATAGAAAATTATTCCAAAGTGATTGAAGAGCAGAGTGTGTAACAAAACTCCGATTTATCAAGGAAATATTTATGATGCAGCATTTTCTTGTGATGGAAATTTACACTATAAAATTAATAATCAGGATTTAATTAGTTTTAAGTGAAATTCATCACTATTTTAATTTTATGTGGATCACTTTTTACAGTGTATTACCTTTTTCAAGTGATATAAATTTACATTACAAAATTAACAATTATAATTTAATTAATTTTAAGTAAAATTTATCATTATTTTAAAATTAATTAAATTATAATAATTGATTTATCGATATAATTTATATTACTAAAAAGATGGTGCACCATAAAGTTTTTTTCATTTATTAAAGTACGGTAAAGGGGCAGTTTAATAAGGGTTGATCTAAAACGGCTTACTGGTGATTTAGTGTTACATTCTAACTTAGATTTTTCACATAAATCTAGAGTTATTTTATTGAATTTTTGTCCATAATTTGTTTCAAATGTAGACAAGGATAAATTTAGACACATATTTTTAAAAAGATTAAAGTATAATATGTTAAAATTCTATGAAATATTTTTATTTTTAAATAATTATATTAAAATTTTTCTTAAAAGGAAGTATTAAAATGTGAGGGGGAGAACTCTAAACATGGAATGCAGTGTTTTGAAAAATCAGATTACATTAAGTGGTCCAACCAGTCCGATTGCAAATGGTTATATTATAATATTATCTAAATAATTTTCTTAGCGGTGAAGCTGGTTTGAATTGATTTGATAAGAGTCGAGAAAATTTGAAAAATCAATTCAATTTATAAAATTCGATCATTTACACTCTTTTTCTTTTTTATATTTTTAAAAGTTTTTGCATTAATTTGATAAATTTATATGTAAATCAATAATTTAACATCTAACTAATAAAAAATTTACTATTTTATTTTATTTTTAAATTTTATATAAATCATATATAAAAAATTAGTTTTTATTTTTATTTTTAATAAATTTATATGAATTTTTTATTTATAATATTATCTAATTTTAGCATTAATTTAATTGATTGAACCAATCAAATTATAACATGATAATTTTTCTGATTTACTATTGGATCCAATTTTTAAAGTATTCATGAAATCGGAGATTGATATAACAATACATATAACTTATATGTATCAGTGGATTTTAAAAGTTTTATGTTTATTTTTCTTTAATGCTTATAGTGAATTTAGATAAATAAAGAACTTCCCGATTTTTATGTAATTATAAGGAAAATGCTAATGTATTTATCATTTATATTATATGGAGTTAATTATGAATGAACATATAAATTACTAAAAAATAATAATTAATAAGTACAGTTAAATGTATCAATTTATAATTAATTTGTGTCGTATAATATATGGGTATTAAAGCATAGACATATTTTTTCAAAAATAATAAATCTTTTTGAAAATTTCTTTTTTAAATTTAATTATAATTCTAGTGTCTCTAATATATTAATTGATAACATTTAATTTCATTTAAATAGGAATATTTTATTTTGATCATTTTAATATAAAAATTAAATAAAATTAGACCCAAATGTTTAACTTTCATCAAATTTCAAATGGAGGAGTGTAGTTAACCTGCCCACTGTATTTTGAGAGCCACCAGATTCCTCAATTTCTTCTTTGTCAATTTCTCTTGATTTAGGGGAGATAGAGATGCATCTTTAATTCTGGGGCCCATATCTTTTTTTTTTATTTATCATTTTGATACAAAAATATTTTTATATTTATCTCTATCTTAAATTTACATTCTTAATTCCAGTTTAGTAATGAATGGAAACCAAATTCATTTTGTTGAGGCTATAAGTTGACAATAAAGAGAAAGTAATATTTACTTTATCATGTCAGAAAACTGCAAATTATGAATCCACTCGTGGCGTCAAAAATTCTAATTTAACCATTAATATTATATGACTCATTAATTTTCTTTTTAATTATTTTCAACGTAAAAATTTGTTGAAAGTTTTTGCATCATATATGATTTTTAGTCTTTAATTTGATCACAATCCGTAATGTGGACTCAATTTAATTTAATTTGTATATTAAAGTAATAAAAATAGAATATTATATCTAAAAAAATTACATAAATTATCTGTCAATTGAGATGAAAATTGTAATTAAGCCTTTAAGCACCAGTTCAAAACCCAAAGTGTCGCCTCTTAAATTCTCTTAACGGAGACCGCCACGTTTGCAAAATTCACCGATCCGGCTTCTCTCAAAATCTAAAATATATGTTAAAGAAAAATTAAAATTTTACAATTAAATAAATAAAAAATTAAAAATAATTTTAATTTTATAATTATTTATTTTTAATTTCTATTTAAAATTATATTATTTTATTTTATTTTTTAAAATATATCTAGCCCTGTATAATTTACTTACCTTGTTGCCGCTTTCCGAGGCGGCTCTGGGTTCTGCTTCTTCCAGAGAAAAGGGAAAGTTTTGGGAGTACCCAGCAGTAAATGCCCGATGAATTTACAGTAGAAAAAGAAAACACAGTTAACCAACTTTGCAGGTAGTGTCATTAATGTTCATTAAATGAACGGAAAGAATTAAAGTCATGCCAAATGCTAACTGTAATTCTAGGTAATTAATTAATTATATTAATAATTAATAATAATTAATTAATTGTATTAATTAATTTAATTAGTTGATATCATTATTTATATAAAGATATTATTGTTAATTATTTATATGTAAATTTACATATAAAAATATTTATATATTTTTTTATTTATTTAAATTTTTTTACTTAAATAGTATTTTAGATTATAATATATTATTTATTATATTAAATTTTTTTAAAAAAGTTATGTTTTTATGATTTATTATATTTATTTGATTTTTCTTTAAAAATGGACCACTGTAATTTTTTAATTAAGAAATATTAGTAATATTTTGATAAATACAATAACTACTAAAATTTATTTTGTAATTATTTTTAATATAAAATTTAAAATTCACATATTTTTATTAAAAATATTGATAAATTACATATTTTAAGTATAAAAATAGATCTTTTACAAATAGTATCATTTTGTTTTTTTAATATATACTATTCTTTAATTCAAAACATATAATTTAACAAAAAATTAATATCTCAATAAATTTTTTATTATTTTCTATGAAATAAAAAATATATTCCATTCTTTTTTATACAATTTAATAGAAAAATGATTATATTCATGTAATTTTTTGTTATTATATAAATATTTTAATATAATTCATTTTATTTATTTAATTTATTTAAAAAATTAATAATTATAATTTATTATATGTATTAAATTTTTTGTAAGAAATAAATAAATAAAGTTTAATATTTACTTATTTATCAATGATGAAAATGTAAAAAAAATTATAATTATAGGTATGAATGTCCCTTTTTATATTAAATATAAATCAATTATTTCAAAAGGTTACTATTATTAATTTTTTCAAAATAGTTGTTTAAGAGCTCATAAATTAATTAAAATAGTTATTTATTAAAATATTTAAATCAATTAATTGATTTGATCGAACCGTAAAAGGTACTCAAATAAAATAATTGATAAAAAAATTACTTGCTAAACACCTTTTATATTCAAAATTTAATAAATACTCTTTATTTATTATTAATTTTAATTTTGAAGAGAATTTTATAAATAGTATTAATTAATAAATTAACTTTTAAATGTATTATAATTATTTTTAATTAATATTATTCTATAAATTTTTAAGAATTAAAAAATAAAAAAATAAAAATGATTCATTGATTCTTAAGTAAGTAAGTGTAACCCTAGAGTCATAACACCATTTCTTTTTGCTTGTCTTTTAAAAGAGAGCGGCGTTGGAGAGATTTTTAAACAATTATAATAAAGTGAGACATAATGTTGTAATTTAAGAAATAGTTAAATTAAAGTTATTTGATTTTATTCATAAAAAATTAAATAATTATAATTGAATAATTTTAGTTTAATAATTTTTAAATTTATCATATCATTTTGAATTTTGAAAATTTAAGAATATTATAGCAGACACTTAATAATATTTTGTTCGAATTATTTTATGTGAGAAGAAATGTTTCTAAAATAATATTTTTTTGTGTATAATCTTTTTACAATTTAAACAATAATAATATTTGAATCCAATTGACTTTTTTCTATTTATTTGATAGATGCTTATTATTAAGTCATATTATATTTTCTATACAAGGATGAAAGATATGCAAAAAGTTGTGTGTATAACTACTTGGGAGCAAATAGCATCATATCACATATGAAAGAGAATTTTGAAAAGTAAAGCAAAGCATGAAGTTGAAGCAAAGAGAAGAGGAGATGAGAGGAAAAGGACTAATTCTTTCATTTGTGCTTGCCGAAAGTATTTAATCAAGGTAATTTCATGGAGAAACACTTCCACAAGATTGTGTGTTTTTATGTTAATTCATTTTATTAAATTTTAAAGCAAATGAATTAATTAAAAAATATAAATTTAAATGCATTAAAAATAAAGATAAATCAATAAAAAATATTTAATTTATTAAAAAATTGAGCTCTCAAAAAAATTATTTTCAGTAAATATTGAGAACTTTGAAACACTAACAATTCGGTTATCTAGTGTTTGGATGTGGTATTTTATGGAGGTAATGTAATTGTTTAAGATATTTAAATTACCACAATATAAAATGCTTTGTTTGGATTGCCAATATAAGGACATTGAGAAATTCTGAGAATTTTCAAAAGTCATTCTAATCCAGAATTCAAAATACCTCCTATAACGCAGAATTTAAAAATCCTTCCAGCAAGCCCCGGCTATCTCGTTTTAGCCTTCGGTGCTTCACTAGTTCCTTCTGTTGGTCGTATCGGACTACTTCTCCTTCTCTCATTTTGTTTCTGCATTCTAGTTGTATTACACATGATCATATTTTGTAATTAATTTTTTTAATTATATGCTTTTAATTCCAAGAAAATTGTATATAAATGTTAAAATGACATCAGTTTTTATAAATAAGTAACAACATTTTAGGTGAACTTATTTTAAAATTAAATCTGTAAAAAAAATTCATGATATAGGAATAAAATAAATCTACTAAAAATAATTAAAAATAATTTTAAATGGATAAAACTTGAAAATAATAATACAATAAAATAATATACTCACCTAAATAAATTTAATAAGGTTGCACTAATATCATTCTAATCATTTCTTAATTTATAAAAACAAATGCTTAAAATTATTTTAACGTAAATATTATCCAAACAAATTAATTTTGAAATGAAAGAAATTGTAATGAAGTGATTTGAAATATTTAGATTTCAAATTCTTTAAATTTGTTAAATACTCTATCCAAAGTTATTTCAAATCACGGAATTTGTTAAATACTTTGTTTAAAAATATCCGTGTATATATTTTGTTAATTTTGATAAATTGCAGACACAACCCATGGCATCAATTGGCGGAATATTTATGGAGATTGTTTTCAGGGTGAAAGATGATTGTATATTAATACTCTATTTATTTCTTGTTATTTGTTACATTTTAAAAAATTATTCATTTTTATCTATTATTTTAAAATTTTAATTTAAAATTTTAATGAAGTATTAAATATTTTAATTTTATTTTTTATTAATAATTACTTTATTATTCTATAATTTTAATCTATTTATATTTATTCCATCATATTTCTATCATTACTTTTAATTATTTTGAACTTTATATATAAAAATAATATTAAAAAAATTATAAAAAATAAATAAATTATATTTTTTAATGCATATAAAATTGATTAATTATCACAAATAATAAGGAAATGGTAATGAGAGCTATGATTAGGGGGAGATGGGAAGAATATTATCGCAATTGGAAAGGGGGCACCTCGCTTACTTCACGGTTGAGGAATGTTACGGTTAGCACAGTAAAATAGAGGAATGTAGACTTTATGAAATGACATTTTTGTTCTCAAATCTGAAATGCCGGAGTTGGTAATTTTAAATTTCCCACTTAAAATGCTTTAACAATTAAAAAAAAATCTAAGCATTTTGGTTAGTAAAATTTAAATTCTTTGGTTAAAATGAATTATCCACTTAAATTTTTATATCCAAACACACTACTAAATTATAGTTATAACACTTACCATATAAAAATCAAATACCTACCACTAAATAAAAAATTATAATTATTAATCTTGATAGTGCAGGTGGATATGCAAAGCTTTGCAACTTACATTTGATGTCTCAATTCAATAAATCTTTAAAGTTGAACCTTTCATTGATCAGCTTTCTCCCAAATTTTAGGGATTTAAACCCACAACCTTATTTCGATTCTCAATGTAACAATCAAGTGCTTATAATTAGACTATAAATTATAATATTAATTACGATGTAATTTTATTTTTTTACATTAATATAGCATAACCTTATTTTTATACAGGCTGCGTATGGTTACAAAGAATTAAGTGAGGCAAACCTAGCATCTGAGCAGCTTAGAATCACTGGCCCCCCTTTAACTAACAACCATTGCCCTTATTCAACAATAAAATTGATTAGCTAGTTTTTATTATTTTTGTATCTTCAAAATAACAAATGAAATTTAATGCTTGTGTATTTTAAACACTTGAGATATAAACAAGAAATCGACAAATATTTTTTCTCAATTGGGAATGAAATCTCTCTTTTTTTTTTCCCCTTAAATAACGACAGGAGTTACAATCTCATTAAATTTACATGCAGAGAGAACGAAAATCAAATTCAAAATACAAATAAAAATAAAATCTAGTGGCACTCGAACCAAAAATTTTAACTAATAAAATGTCATGATTTCTCTACTCGAAGTCAATTATCTTTTATGTAATTAAAAACATAAATATGTCTGGAATATAAAAAAAAATTCAGAAGGAAAGGGCATTTGCGGCAATCGACCGATGCTTGTCCTGTGAGAGGCAGCTTGTCAACGATCCGAACAGGCTAAAACCAGCCGACCCCACTTGGATTTTTCAGATTTTCACACAGAGAAAGCAAAAAAACAAAACAAAACCACGCGCTTTCTAAATTCTAACCCACACCACAAAATAATAAAAAATTCAAAATTACTTACTAGGCCTATGCAATTGCAATTTCTACTCTTTGTAGAAACCTCATATACCCCTCAACAGTTTTTGGTCCCCCCAGTTTTAAAAATGCTAGTTAGTTGGGACTGTAGGCCTGAGCTCCTTCTTCATTTTTCGCTCCCTCTATTCCCTCCCTCCCAAACGTCTATAAATAGAACTCATTTCCCCCCATTTTCTCCACTCATCTGCCTTTCCTTCTCTCTCTGTCTAACTGAGCTCTCTTCGCTTGAAGCTCTAATTTCAAGGTAATTACCTTCCTGTTTATCTCTTCCGAATGCTTCTTCATTTTTGAAGTAAAAAAAGAGTACATTTTGATCCAATATGCTGATTGTTTGTGTTCAGGAAAATGGCTCTGACAGGGTTTCTGTTCGTGGGTTTTCTCTCATTGCTCTCTTCTGCTTACGGCTATGGCGGAGAATGGACCAATGCCCATGCCACCTTCTATGGAGGAAGTGACGCTTCTGGAACAATGGGTATGCTCCAATTTTAAACCCCCATTTCTTGCTTTGTTTGGTATAATGGTGAAAAATCGAGTAGGCCATCCGCTCTAACATGAGTTATAAATTGTTGTCACGAGTCCTAGATTACGAAATTTTCATGGTTTCACCATTATACCTCACCGGCCATTCCTCAAAAATGTTGTACGCACCCAGATCTCACATAGAATAGGGGAGCATGTAAACTCTGTAAATGGGATTTGCATTTTTTTACATTTCCTTCAAAATGTGAGAGAATTGAAGAATCTTCGAGAAAACCCATTTGAGAAATTTCCATTTTCTCTGTTTTGTTGATGGAGTTTGTGTGTGTAGGTGGGGCTTGTGGATATGGAAACCTGTACAGCCAGGGTTATGGAACAAACACAGCTGCCCTGAGCACAGCTTTGTTCAACAATGGGTTGAGCTGTGGGTCTTGCTATGAGATTAGGTGTGTGAATGACAACAAATGGTGCGTGCCTGGCTCCATTGTGGTCACAGCCACCAATTTCTGCCCACCAAACAATGCCTTACCCAACAATGCAGGCGGCTGGTGTAATCCTCCTCTCCAGCATTTTGATCTCGCTCAGCCTGTCTTCCTCCGCATTGCTCAGTACAGAGCTGGAATTGTTCCCGTCTCTTACAGAAGGTAAACTCTTGTTTTGTTTATGTGCTTAAAATGGATTTCTTTTTCCTCTTCCGTGAAAGAAAATCATATCTAAAGGATGGTTTTACTGTCTGTCTCCCAGAACAAGTTTTTCAAGATTACTCTTGTAAGCAGGAAATAATACACGTAAAAAAAAGGTGCTTTCCAGCAACAATTTTTTCTAAAAAATAGCAGTTGCGTAAATATCTTGAACTTTTATTAAGAATAATATCTCTTTGGAGAGTTCATTAATAATAATATTCTTGTAAATATTGTGTATTTTTGTTCTTTTTTTTGGTAATATTGTGTTCTAAAGCTTGTTCTCATGCACCAGTGATTTCGAAGAGGTTTGTTAGTTGATTGTTCAAATGCAATTCATACCTGAAGATAATATAAAAAAAAATGTAAAAGACTATTACACCCTAAATGTACATTATCTATGTTCTCACTTTTACTGGGGGTTCTGTGTAGGGTACCCTGCAAGAGAAGGGGAGGCATAAGGTTCACAATAAATGGGCACTCCTACTTCAACTTAGTACTAATCACAAACGTCGGTGGAGCTGGTGATGTGCATGGTGCGGCCATCAAAGGGTCAAGAACTGGTTGGATGCCAATGTCAAGAAACTGGGGCCAGAATTGGCAGAGCAACAACTATCTCAACGGCCAAAGCCTCTCCTTCAAGGTCACTACCAGTGATGGCCGCACAGTGGTGTCCTACAATGTGGCCCCACCTAACTGGTCCTTTGGCCAAACCTTCTCTGGGGCCCAGTTCCGCTGAACATCGCATTTCCGAGTGCCAAATATTTTATATATCGTGATTTATAGTATTTAGCATAATATATGACTCGTTAGTATACTAGGGTATTAGATAGTATGCTACTTTGTGATTGGGTCAGTTTTTGGCATTCTTGGGGGTTAGAGAGTGAGAAGGGCTTGTTTTAAAGTGCCTCTTCATCATTGTTGTCAATGTGAGAGTGAGGGGAGTATTTTGGGTGCTTTCTTATTAGTTGGGGGTGTTTCTTTAAATATTAGAAGTTTTGGGCCTTCTGCTGCTAAATATAAGTATGCAGAGGGTGGAGACTACTAGATTGGAGGAGGTGGAATCTTGTACCACCCGCCATTAGTATGTGTAGCTTTGGCTCGTTTTCTTCTCAGTTGGAATGTTGGAGGCATTGTTTGGCTGTTTGCTTTAGTAATTTAATTGAAATCAGCTTTCTGCTGAGTTTATGATGGGTTGTGTCAGAGACTACTAAGTGTAAATTTTTTTATTTTCAATTGCAATGGATATTTCAGTAATTTGCTCCCTCGTGTTTGTATCTTTTCTTATTATGAGATTTTACAATTATTGTTCCACTTACCCTTATTCTAAAATATGTATGTTTAAAAGACAATAGAAGGAATAATGAGGATCTCAAGGCCTAATGGACTATGGACCACTGTGAAATTGGGCCTCAAAGGCATATAATATTGGTCTCGTATTGCAGGCAAGGCCCAAGGATGTTTCAAGTTTTGAATTTAGGCCTATTTATTGTAAAACTACATATCATTTTGTGATGCCTCTTCTTAGTCAAAAATCTGGATTCAAGTTGAAACCCAAGTTTTTGAATTTAGGCCCATTTGAGGAATCATTTCATGCTTGTATCATCTATTTACCAATTCCATCCAAGTGTGGCATGAATTATGAGTAGAACAATGCAATTTCCATATCCATTTCTTTGAGAAATTGTCAGAAGTATTGATTTGTCAATACAAAATTGTTAAATAATAACTTATAGTATGACAAATCAGAAAAACTGTCCAAAGCCAGTGAGCTAGTGACACAATGAAAAAGAAACTCAATAGACTTATTAGGAAGCAGATACAAAATGAGTTGTGGCCAAAACATTGCAATCCATGTGATTTTCTGCATACTATTTTGTCGTTTGTAATTTTATATACAATGTATGTTTATGTAAGGAAGAAGGGCAGTCAATATGCTACCGGCTACTAAAATCCTGTGCATTGCTTGCCAGCAAGAACACCAGAGAAGCAAAACTAACACCACAGAACCTATTATTGATTCTAATCGAAGATCTAACATAGAAATCCTGTGCATTGCTTGTCCTTGACTCAGCTCAGATCAAACTAGGCATAGCTGCTGGATGTACTAATGCCACACCTGAAATTGGCTGGTCACTTCCGATATATGTGAGGAAAAACATGCCCCGACGCACAGAAAGCTCCCAGGATGCGTCAGTTTATCGAGCTGATGGCTGCATTTCTCTGGCAACCTCACCGATGATGAATGGCTGAGACTCTTGTGAATCAATCAGTTTGGCTGCTGCACCTGCGAAACAAAAGTTAACAAGAAGAGGGGAATTTAAATACCAACCAGAGGCATAATTATCCTCTGAAGATTTTTCAAATGCTCGAGGATCTAGAAACTTTCACTGGAACAAATCCATGCAGAGTATACACTTCGTAGTACAAAAACAAGAGATATTAGATCATTGGTTCCCTCAGTTCATGGTCACATCAAACTCCGAAATACAACCATAGATTGATCCATATAAGGATGTAATATTCAAACCATGTCGGTTGATCACATGGGAGAAATATTTGAAAAGTGATAATTGCAAATATGATCTCATTTTAAATGCAATAAAACTGCTGACGGAGCTTGGATATGAAGAGCAGTTCAAGTTAAAATTTGAGGAAAATATGGAGAGAGTGAAGCTCCAATCACTATCAAACTCTGTAATAGAGGGAAAAGGGAGCGGTGATAAAAAGCTTTTAGCACTTGCTGCAATCAGGGGGTCTAGTAAAAAATTTTGGATAGAAATCTCAATTAGAAAATTATATACTTATTCTGCACTTTCAATAGAGAAAAACTGAACATCATAATCATATGATGTGAAGGAACTTTAACAATCAAGTAATAGTATCATGAACTAAGGAAGAGAGAAAGAAGAGAAACCACATGTAAGATATTCACCGGTAGGTAGAATGCAAATGCTGCTATTTGCTGTTATAATGAGCTTAACGTCTATATTTGTACTTTTATAAGCATTTATTAAGGATCATGACAAAGCAACACACATACACATGGATAGGATAGCACAACTTTGTCATAACCTAGAGAGTTGCGTGTGTTTTCATGACAACCTCATTCAAAAGATCTGGGTACAGCAAGAAATAAGGAAGCTTGCAGACATAAATAAAAGGAATTGAACTTATAGGCTAAAATTGATGCTGAAATTCAGATCTTTTCCATGGTGCACAACTGCACACTACAATTTCTGCTTCTGTCTCTCTCTCAATATACTTTCTATTAACAGGTCTAGCAATTGATAAGGAATTCATGCAAGAGTTGTCAAGCAAAAGGAAAAAGAGGTGCTGCTATGTGAAGCTGTAATGCACTCTAGGGAAACTTGCCTGGGAATACAAATGCTCATCAAACATAGTAGCAGCACAAGGCCCTGAAGTGGAAGCCCATCCATGATGATTAGTATCAAAACCAGGTCTAGGGGCTTCAAAACTTCCACTAACATGATAATCCAGAGGGTTTTCATGTGGGTTCATTTCTGCAGCTGGCTGGAACTTTGTATCATTCAGTAGATTGATATTGTATGGCAAATATGGAAACTGTGCAGCCAATTGTAGCCTCAGAGGAGCAGTACTGCTCAGGTCACTGAGCACACCATTTTCTTGCCCAGAATTAGAAATTTCTGTCTTCACGCTTGTGCCAAGGTAACTCGCATAACTTCCAAAAGAGGAGCTCGCAGAACACTCTACATCTCTGTGAAATAAGCATATCAATTTTGTAAGTTGAGTTACCAATATTTGTTCATAATATATCCAATGGAATATCTACGAAGAAATCATTCATCACCGTTGCCGGTCATTTTACGTGAAGGATATGCTGGGGCGAACATATTTATGAAAATATTTCAATTAAAGCATTATTTATGAATCATTAAATGATTTGCTTTTAATTAAACATTAGAATGTCATGCCACAGGAATATTTCTTTATATCAATTTTATGATACAGAGATGTTATTAAATGACAACAAGATAACTACTCACTTGTGGAGAAGCATATTTGAGTCCTCAGGCAAAACCATATGTTGGCCGTCACTATTAATAATCCATGATAGAGGCTGGAGAGGTTGATCGGGACTCAGTCCAAAGGGGATATGCATCTCATTGAACTGGAAGAGAAAAAATACTAGAATCAAATCTTATTTAACCATGGAAACTGATCTTAAGATCATTCAAAACACAAATTGAAGATTCTTTACTAGTTTACCTGATTATTGCACTGCAATGACACTAGTTGTTGCTTTTGTAAATTTCCCTGCCAAAGTGGGAAAACTTTAAAATACAGCATGGTATTGCATTAAAAACTTTTACTGTTCAACAGCACAAATTACAAATATAGCAGATCCAACAGAGACTACGATGTGCCTTATTCAATTATTGCATATAAAAGCACATCATAATGGTTTCATGAAAGATATGGTTTTTGATGAAGTACAATGGTGTAATTTGATCTATGAAGCTGACCCCATCCAATGGGATAAGGCTGGGTTGTTGCTGCAAAAGCCTATCATGAAGTCCCAAACCACTCATGGATTTGAAGCATATTTGCATTTATGGTCCTTGTTTTTCTCGGTTTGCACTCTTTTATTCAATTGTAAGCCTTCTAATCTTTGCCTATTAACTGATGTATGCTTCCTATATAGGGATGGCATTGTGTCTTCCCACATTTCTCTCTCGTAAGCCAAAATTCCATTCAGAAAAGCTTATGAAACTATGAAAACAAAGAAATCAGTGGCATTCATTTTTCCAGACCATTGTTATTTCTATTATGAAGAAAAAAATGAAGTCAGTTCGCTTACAACACATAAATTAAAGATAATAAAGCAAAATCGAGTCCCTCATAATTTAAAGGATCTACACAAAAGATTGTCAACAAACTTCAGAACCTTGATGCTCAGCTGAGCAATTAAAGTTTCCTTTTCATAGAAATTCAAGCAAAGGATGATATGAGGCATACCTTACGTGTCCGGATTTGATCAAGTGACTCCCTGAGTGAAGTTTCCATTTGGTCCAATTGTTCCAGACTGTTGATCTGATCAGGCTCAGTCCAATGGCTGCAAAGCACAACACAGATCAAATTTGTAAGAATGACTAGCAGCCAATAATACAAATTTGTGACAAACAAAATTGGGATTCACCTCAGTCTGTTATGTTTTTCAGAAATTTGAGTCCGTAATAGCCTGGCTTGGTTACTTAGGTCCTACATAAAGAATTTTAGTGATAGATTATAACATGAAAAAGAATAGAGAGAAAAATGAAAAAGTAATTGAGAATTGAGATAGTATGTGTCCAAGCATACCTCAATGGTTTGACTACTGTGAAAACAAACAACAAAAAATACTTCAGTTTTATCATACCTTAGTGAGAAAAATGGTTAAATCTATTAAAAATAGAATCACATAAACAAGCTTCAGCATTGCTTACCTTGTTCCCAGAAACTCTTGTACATTTACATCATGGTCTAACTTCTTAAACGTTTTCTTTAGTGCCTAAACTCCCAAAGAAAAAGTAGTTCGTCACTCGAAGAAGAAATCAAAAGATACATCAGTTCTTTCTAATCAAGAAAAGAAAGGTGTACATTTCTGTAGGAAGAAGGGGTTGTAAGAGTAAAA